>AYEL01084663.1:0-71531 GCA_000484575.1 Olivierus martensii
TAATAATTGAAATTTATAATCTTAATTTTATATTTTTATTAATTATACTTTGTTGGATAAATTCTCATCATGAAGAAACTTTTATGCCACTTTCTATATGAATTAGCATTCTATTATCCCTTAGACATTAATTTTGATTATAAATTATATGCAAAACATAATGTACTTAGCGTATTTGACAAAAAAAAAAACTATATATTTGGACAACTCCTTAGTTACAAAAACTTAAATGAATTTAGATCAACTGATAGAGAATAAGCTTCTCAAAACTAAAAAATTTTTTGTTTTATAATTGTTTTGATTTGATATGAAAATTCTAGCCAGGTAGGAAATCATTAGAAATATTTCATAAAATGAATATTAAAATAAGTCACGTGCACAACAAATCCCTGTTTTCAGATAATCCAATATTTATGTGGTAAAAACTCTAATTTTATCAAATTTTATTGGAAACAATATTCTGCAGTAAATTGAAGACATTCATAAAAATTGAAAATATATATATAAAATTTATTGTTGCTCTTTAAAACCATCCTTTCAGAGAGATTTAGCTTGATGAAGGTAAATTTATTATAATTAGCATTTTTTTAGTTAAAGATAATAGAAATTAAATTAAAAAAGCATATTAACAAGTTTTACTTGGAACAAAAAAGTCATTGGAATTTGGAAGATTGTTACAAAGTTGGTATGTTATAAAAAAAAATGTGATTAGTAGGATAGTCATAAATTTTCATTATAATTATTTTTACAAATTATATACATTGATAAATTTTCATTTTATTGAAAAATCTTAATATTTGTTTATAGGTAGCATTTACTACTAAAATATATCATCCTAATATCAACAGTAATGGTAGTATTTGTTTGGATATTCTGAGATCACAGTGGTCTCCAGCATTGACAATATCAAAAGGTATGTTTTATCATTTTCTGTTATGGTGTAGATTTAAATGATACTAATTTTTATAAATTAACTTGTTTAGTAAATTCATTTATATAAGTATCTTAAATAAAAAAAAATTAATAGTTTTGATTAAAGCTCAGTTTAGCATCTTAATAAAAACTTTTTTCTTCACAGTATTGCTCTCAATATGCTCACTCTTATGTGATCCAAATGCAGATGATCCATTGGTTCCTGAAATAGCTAAAATATACAAGACTGACAGAGAAAAGTACAATGAACTGGCACGAGAATGGACCAGGAAGTATGCAATGTGACCCCTTAATACATACTGTGTAGTGCTGCTTCCATTCACCATCTCTCTTTCTATTTTCTTGTTTATTTCCTGTTCTGGTCAATATGGTTTGGGGGCCAGTCTCTGATGGATGTGCAGCAATCGGACACTCCAATGTTATGACATCTCTCTAGAATTGATAAATGCTACAAAACTTGTGAATTGGGAATGCTTAGTTGACCAGCATGGAATTTAATCATATATTGTCTAAGACACTTGGTACCAAAAAAGAAAAAAAAAATTAGTAAAAAAAAAAAAAGAGGGACAATCTTCCAGATACTTTGGGTGATCAGTGTCCCATTAATAATGTGAGTTTCTGTATAGCATTGTTCACTTAACAGCACATTACAGTGGTCACACAGTACACATATATACAAACTGGTAGAATTAATATTAATGTTTAAATCTGTCATAAGTTAACAGCAGATAAGGAAAAGTGAAACATAATGTCCAGACTTATACCTCAAGTGTCCTTTGTGTACATGTATTTTTTTTCCCCCATTTTCAATGCCTACTGACTTGTGCTGTGTAAATAAATTTTTACATCTGCCATTGAAACTTTTTTCTTATTATTATTAATTTTTTTTTTGCTTATTTTGAAAAAGTTGACGGCTGGCCACGATATCAAACCATTGTAAATGTTCATAAATTAGAATGCTTTAATTAGAATAAATTTTAAAATTATTCACTATAGGGTATCATTGATTTATTGAATGAAATGTCATCTACTACTAGGGATTTCTGCCATTCACCTGATTGTTTTGATGTCTGGAACAGTTATTTATATAAATAAGTTCAAACTTAATAAATATGGCAGCATGGAATGCTGTTTGGATTCTACTGTTGAAGATGTGTTCTGACTGTAAATACAATGCTAGTTTAATTAAGATAGTTTGGTGTTAGCCTTAATCTTGCATGTCGTTCTGTAGAGTAGTATTTTTGGCTGTGTAAATGTCGTACATGTATGAAAGAAGTACATTTGTACAAAAATTAGAAAGTAGAGATAAACAAAAAAAATTTGAAAAAGTTGGTGATGGAATTTATTACTAAATAATGTTTTTATTACAAGAAAAAATAGACTACAGTGGGAATTGTTTTATTCAACATCCAATCAATCTCTACACATTAACTTATTTACAGGATATTGGAAAAGATAATCCCGCTGTTATTTACCAGTTTTTAAAACACTTCACATTTACAATGAGCCGCATAAATGGTGATTTTTTTTTATTTATTTTTTTTGGTCATGAAGCCTCAATATATAACAATGGAATGCATACACTTTTTATTTTGGCAGTTTCTATCAAGTAGTGTCTACTGCTGAAGATATGTGTTTCACTGCTGTACTTAAATTATTTCTCAGCAGAAATTGTCCCAGTCAGTAGTGCTGTTATTAGGAAGAAGTATTTTCAGAGGCTTGGGCTTTCAACATACTGTAACACGCTTGGCACACTCGGACTGGTTTCAAAATGCGCAGACGACTTATCTCCGATTCAAACCTGCTGCATCTGGAAGAGTGTCGGGTATTATTGGTACAGTAGAACAACAAATATGAATGATTAAATCTAAAATTTGGAGGAAGATAAGCGATCAGATTTGTATTTGATTGCTTACCTGGAGCAGAAAAGTTGTCCGCAGTTTCTGCAGTGATGGCGTCGCTCTGCAAATGAAAACCTGACTCCACAGGCAACACAACTATCACCGCCCTCGTCTCTCACCCAGTGATCGGCCATCGCTCTGCCTGGATGATCCGTGACACTCCAACTGAATACACGGCCTCTTGCATCACCCACATATACGCATTTATGGTCTCTATAAAAGAAAAATTAAATTTTTTTTTTATTAAGACTGTTTTTCATTTGTTTTAACAAATACAAATATAAATAAATAGTAAATTTATAATAATAGTTTCCAACTCTAATTTCTACTTTCAGAAGAAGAAATTTTGATATCTCAAAATTTGTAGGTTAATATAAAGAGAACAAAAAATACTAGATCAGTGATTTTCAACCTTTTTCAACTCGCCTGCACATTAACAAGATTTTTTTAACTAATAAACTTACTTTAGTAAAATTCAAAAATTCAAGTATTAAAACCTCTCCTTAAAAAATAGTGTGCCTTGTTCAATCATTTAAAATTTTATTAAATAATAAACTACAACACGTAATATAAAGTATGATTTGTTCTTATTGACCTTTTTATGAAAAATACAATATTTCTAAAATTTGCTTCATTACTATTTTATTCCTCAATTTTTTTTCCTTGTTTTTCGACTTCTCAAAAGCATGGCTGAAAATCGCTGTACATTTTAAAATAGCAGATTAAATAGAAATTTATCTTTGTTCTATGCAATAAATGAACACTACCTGGCTGACCAGGAAATTAAATTTCCTGAATGGATTTCAGAGATAAAAGGTAAGATATAAACCAAGGTAGCCATTCTCGTGGGTTGTAAGTTAATGTAAAGCAAGTTTGCCGTACAGTAGTAACATCATTAGTTACAGCAAAGTAACGTTTCTCTTCGTATGCTGCAGCTGTTTCGAGGGTGGTAGCAAAAGTGACATATCAATATAATTACCATACCCCAATAAGTGTTAGTCGAGTAATCAAGTTTGCTGAAAGTAAAAGCAAAAGGCAATGTCGTCCAAACTTTTCAACCTTATTTTTTTTCATTTTTGAACTGATTTCAACAAATATGTTTTATTTAAAATTTATCATATAGCAAAAAGTGTGTGTGAAATATCGAGACTTTATTGAATTAAATAATTTCTTTAGTTTTTTGTATTTTCCTTTGAAATCATATTAAACAGAGAAATATTGAATACTTCATTACTAAATTTATAAATATTCAATTATAATAATATAACACTGGTAACATTAAATCAAATGAAATGCATTGTCAAATTCCACATTAGCATTCTTGCATAGCTGATTTTAAAATATAAAATGATAAATTATATATTACTATGTAAAGAAAATTTTTTTAAATTTTGTATCTAATTGTTCATGTCTATCAAGAGGAAAACTGACATAACACGATAAATGACTGATGATTGAATTATTTACACATTCAATGCTTCGGCTAATGGAAAACTGGTTCAAACTATTCAAAACGTTATTTTCTACGGAATGTTGGAAATATGTTACATAAAAATTTATTGTATTTAGCACTTGTTCTTGTCAAAATGGTTCCTATTTTACATCTTTTTTTTATTATATATTAGATGCTTGTTGATATATGAAAATTCAATAGAAAGTTCTGACAAAATTGTCATACGGATTCTGTGATCTCGAAACACTCGCATTTAAATATTTTGTATTCAGCTTTGAACAACAAAAATAAATCTATGGCATTCCTCTTACTTTCTATTACTGACAATTTACAGCAGCTCTCCAGATGTAGATTTACCAGACCGACGTCACATAAGCTACTTCTTACTGCAGTAAATTGTTAAACTCCGCCCCTAGTCCGGTACTAGGACCACGAGAATGGCTGCCCAAGCGATCAATCAAAAATTTATCGAGATTTATGATCTCGATAAATTTTTATTTAACCCTTTGACTGTGAGAAATGAAATCTGCAACTGTACACTATTAATAAGTCACAATAAATTTTTGAAAAAATGAGAGATTGAAATTTTTTGGGTTGGTGTATGTATTTATTTATATATATATAAACAACAACAGAATTGCTAATGTTGAAAAGTATTCATTGAGTATGTTTTATTGAAATTTTTTGGGTTGGTGTATGTATTTATTTATATATATATATATATAAACAACAACAGAATTGCTAATGTTGAAAAGTATTCATTGAGTATGTTTGATCAAAGATTACATAATTCCCATTTGCAATTATTTTGCCATTCAATAAAATTAGTTTTCTTAGGCATTACACTGACATTCATTAATAACAATTCACCAATGTGTCTCATTCTTGGCACAAAACAGGCAAAATTATAAAAAAAAGAATCGCAGAAAGACTTGAAAACTAGCTTATTTTCTATAGCATTCAGTTTATTGAAATTTTAAATAAAAATAGATTCAAAAATGTTCCAGTTCCATGGCATGATTAAATGCAATTGGCAGACAGCTAATTGAAAATCCAATTAACACTGTTAAAATAAAAAAAGATTCTGAACACTTTGTTTGGCAGGGGTCGGCAATGCCCGTGAAACAATTTTTAAGTGCCTGCCGTTCAAATACTCAAATTGTAATGAATAATTTTAGTAAAAATTCTTTACAAGTGTGCACTTTGATTTTATCTTCACCAATTAACAATTGTACAAATTGTGCAATTAAATTTTTGTCGAAAACTGAATCTTAGCGACATCTATATAAGATTAGATGATTAGATAAATCAATTTTTGAGTAGTAGAGACATCTGATGCTGTATATAATGAGCTATTCTGCCCCCACTATCCTCGTATAGTCTATCCACTGCATGCAACGGTGCCCGCCGAACTTCCACATTTCTGAAATATGCCCTCCTATTAAAAAAGGTTGCAATTAACAATTGTACAAATTGTGCAATTAAATTTTTGTCGAAAACTGAATCTTAGCGACATCTATATAAGATTAGATGACTAGATAAATCAATTTTTGAGTAGTAGAGACATCTGATGCTGTATATAGTGAGCTATTCTGCCCCACTATCCTCGTATAGTCTATCCACTGCGTGCAACGGTGCCCGCCGAACTTCCACATTTCTGAAATATGCCCTCCTATTAAAAAAGGTTGCCGACCCCTGTTGTATGGTATGCAAGAGTAAGTATTTGCATGAACTGAACTAAATTTTAATAGATATAGTAAGACCCCATTTAACGTGGGGGATATGTTCCAAAGAAACCAAGCGCTAAACGAAATAGCATTAAGCGAAGTCATCTTAACAGGTAAATAATGAGAATAGGTGAAACATACGCCTTGAATAGGTATTTCATCACAAATGGTACGTATATTTTTTATTCACTGAATAAAAAAATATATATACCATTTTTTTTTATTTGTAACATGCATTATTATATTATATTAGTTATACACATTTTTTATTGCTAATATTGATTTATGAATACAAATCATTCATGAAAATCAAAAATATTTGAGTGAGTAAATTATGTTTGTGATGAGAAAGGTTCGTTGTTTGCCTATTCCTTTATCATTTAGTAAGCAATTGTCTATAACTTGTCTTTGAGCTTCTATCAAAATTATCATCAATTTGTATAAACTAATTCTTAATTTCCATAATAATGGCTACTCTTGTTTTGTTAAAAATATCAATGAAAGAAAAACATTCTAATTTCAAGAAACTAGAGTTCGAAGTGGCAGTATTCTGGTTAAAACTAAAATGGGATAATTTTTTTTATTACTGTAAAATAACATTGATAATTGATCATAAATAATGAACTCTGACTGCAGCAGACTTTCATATATACTGCATTGCACTGATAACAAATGCATTGCGAAATGGCATAGGAGTATCAAAGCAACAAATTTGTGTGATTTTGGATTTACGTGAATATGACAGTTTGAAAAACCGCACCAAAGTGAATCAGCAAAAAATACAGGATTCGAAAAAACTGCCTTATAATGAAACAGCGTTAAACGGATCAGTGTTAAGCAGACTTCTGGCTGCTATATTTACTAAAATTTGTATAAATAAATTGACAATAACATTACGTAATATGCTAAGACGGTAGACAATTTTCACAACTTTTTAACAAAGATTACCAACTAATTTGTTTGTTGGAGATCTGTTTCCTATTTTTTTTGAAATATTAACAAAAGGATAATGGTCATGTTTTCTTAATATGCTATAATTTTTGCTTTTAATTTTACCACTAAATTTCTTGAATTTTGTATCCGAATTTCTTATGAATTGATTAGTATTGTTGCATCATAAATGTTCCAAAAAAAAATGCAAATTTGTGACTATTTTTTTTAATGCCATAATTCTATTGTATATTAAAAAAGTTTGATAACCCAATGAAGCAAAGATTGCTGGACGGTATAACATGCTATTTGAAAGATGAATGCGAGCTTATAAAAATTACCTAACTTGAAAGTCTCATAAATGATGCAGAAAATTTTCTAAATGAGTAGGTTAGACGAAATATCTTAATGATTATTTGAGATAATTATTCATGAAACAATTTTATTTGAAAATAACAGGATGCACAAATTTCATCCAATTTAGATATGCTAAAAAATTTTAAGAAAAGCTTAAACAATATTATGACTTATTTTACAGAAGTCCACTATGACAAAAAATGTTTTACTTATTCAATTTGATATGCATGAAAATTCATCAAATCTTGCCAGAAAAACAGCATAGATAACCAATTGTGGTAGACAAATGAGAATATACATACAAGGTAATTTTTTCTTACGAAGCTTTGTTCCAGTTTGATTGCTACATAAATAAATAAAAAAATTTAGAATATAGTCAGCCACTGAAAGCCTTACCATTTTCTGATCTTTTGCGAATAAAATAATTTTTCATTGTTTTTTAAAAACAGGCTTTGTTCCTAAAATATTAATTATTATATAGCAGATTGTCATAATACTAAATGAACAAAATTACTGGATCCACTAGGACTACCTAGCTAAATGCATCTATACCCTTTTCAAAGAAAGAACATTCAAAACCAAATTCGATGATCAACGAGTCTTTTCAGTGATACGGTGTCGCAGTAGAGAATTTATTACCATTTTCGACTTTACTATGTTTTAATTCAAATATCATCAGATTAAAATATTTCAATTTTCGACGAGTCTTTTCAGTGATATGGCGTCGCAGTAGAGAATTTATTGCCATTTTCGACTTTACTATGTTTTAATTCAAATATCATCAGATTAAAATATTTCAATTTTTACTTTATAAATTTTAAAATTAATTATTATTTGAAAATTTATTTTAAAAATTTCCTTCAGTTACAATTCTTTTAATTGTTGATACAGAAACACCAGTAGCTAAATACTGTAACACTACAAACATAGTGGATATCAGAAATCCTTGTATTTTTATGTTCAGAAGGTTTTCTGATAACTCTTAACTTGACCTTTGCAATCCAAAAGCTCTCTACCATATAAGGCAGGTCATCTTTCTTTGAAAAAGGTATAATGTGCATTTTCTGATGATTACACTGTTTCTTATGTGAGTGTAACAGACAAAAGTTTAATTTCTATTTGTAGGGTGCACTTAAACTAATCCACAAACTATGATTGCAGAAAAATATATTATCTTCAAATTATATATATACTACCATTTGCTCTACATATAAAGAAGAACTCTAAAAACACTGTTAGCAAAGGTAAGTTATTACCTTGCTAATAACGCTTTCAGAGTTCTTCTTTTTCTTCAAATTACTAGAAATAACATGAGTAAATGTATTTGAGAATATATTGGCATTTTAAGAACATTCTGAAATTAAAATGTCTTCCTTTGTAAAAACACTGTTAGCAAAGGTAATAAATTTATAGGGGTAATTTATTAAAAGGTAAGTTATTACCTTGCTAACAATGCTTTCAGAGTTCTTCTTTTTCTTCAAATTACTAGAAATAACATGAGAATGTATTTGAGAATATATTGGCATTTTAAGAACATTCTGAAATTAAAATGTCTTCCTTTCCGATGTAAGAAAGTCATTTTAATACACGATAATAAATACAATATCCCTAAAGCTAAATTTGGAAGGAATATATTCCAGAATATGTAGAAGACTCATTAAAAATTTTCAAAAATCTCTAATACAGATATGGGAAACCTGACCACAGTGCCATTTTATATATATAATTTGTATTAGGTGCAAGATGTTTTATGCACTTTCTAGCAGTTTGCAATGCCACATTGCTTCAGCTTTGTGAAAATGGATTCAAGTGTCGATACTGTAACACTACATAGTGGATATCAGAAATCCTTGTATTTTTATGTTCAGAAGGTTTTCTGATAACTCTATCTTCGAGAGCCTAGGGGTATTTGATTTGAGGAAACAAGAAATGTAGAGAGATGGATTTATGTTTAATTACTGAAGTTGCTTTGGCATTAGTTGATGCAGTTTGATCAAATGTACCCTCCACAAATTATTTCCTAATCTGAATTATATATATAGCCATGAAAGGATTCTTACATTTTGGTTACTAAGAATCTCCATTCAATGATAATTCGTTTTTACCCATCCAACTAAATCCGTAATCTGCTGTTTTATCAATATACATTCTGAAACTATAATAGCAGATATTTAATGATTATTATCTCATAGTACCTATGCAATAATTTCTGCAAAAATATTCCATTGAATACAGAACCTGTGACTTTTGATTGTAGGGGACATTGAGAAGCATAATTTATCCTACCAAGATCTGATATGGCTGAATTCATGAATGGAAAACAACATATACAGTATTAAAATCACACGATGGATGATAAATTGAGCTGAGGCCTATTTGGTCTACCTCAAAAAACATGATTTAGAATGCTGTTTTTTGTAGCCTAACAATACCTTTTAGTCATCTCAATTGGAAATAAATGCAATGTCAAATGATATACCAGGTTCTGATCATAAATATCAGTAACTTTTTTATATTATACATTGTTACGACCTAATTTTTAGAGACTTCAGAAAATTCGTTCTTAACATTAAAATGTTTGTGCACTTAAGATAATCTTATCCTTCATTTATTTAAACAAGAACATTGCCACAATATTCTCCTGTAGAATAGATTTTTACAATTTGCCTTGCACATGATACAATTGAGGAAAAAATTCTAAAATTTCCTCCAAGAAAATACATATTTAGTACTCATTTTATATTTCTTTATAGACAAGACAATGGAATTTTGCATGCAAAGTGCTTGTTATTGAACAATAAGAAATTTTCAAATGTGAATGCATATAATTTTTAATCGTCTCAATTGGAAATAAATGCAATGTCAAATGATATACCATGTTCTGATCATAAATATCAGTAATTTTTTTATATTATACATTGTTACGACCTAATTTTTAGAGACTTCAGAAAATTCGTTCTTAACATTAAAATGTTTGTGCACTTAAGATAATCTTATCCTTCATTTATTTAAACAAGAACATTGCCACAATATTCTCCTGTAGAATAGATTTTTACAATTTGCCTTGCACATGATACAATTGAGGAAAAAATTCTAAAATTTCCTCCAAGAAAATACATATTTAGTACTCATATTTCTTTATAGACAAGACAAAGTGCTTGTTATTGAACAATAAGAAATTTTCAAATGTGAATGCATATAATTTTTAAAAATATACAGTATTGCACAGAAATTATTGCAGATTTATAAAACACCTATTTTTTTGCTGTGTGCCTATTGAAATCACTATTTTTAATTCTAGATTTGCGATAAAATTTTTCTCTCTCTAACTTACAAGGAGACCTCACGAGTTGGGAAACACGGATGTGAACGAAATGTGTGTAGTTCGTAGAGGGAGCACTATTGAACACACTTGTAAAATATTAGGTATAGATGGCCAGCCAATCAAAAATGAACCAAAAAAATATTGTAATCTGTTATAGATTAGTATAATAAGTTAGTCTATCTGCTGCGATGTGCAGCTGTGTGGTAAGATATCTACTTTTGGCGATGGCGAGTTCAAGTCCTGCTACTGCGCAAAAAATTTTTTTTGTTTCGATTAATTAATAACATTTACTGTTTTAATTTTTTAATTAATATTAAACAACGCATTACAATAAAATATAAATGTATATCAATTTCTCATGTAATTACACACTATTACTTTTCTCTAATTGTAAAGTTTCATAACAAATATGAGCAAAATGCCTTTTATTTTTCTTGCTACTTGTTCATTTTTATTGCCTTGTTTACGATGAAAATTAAAACAATAAATGTTATTAATTAATAGAAACAAAAAAATTTTTTGTGCAGTAGCACGACTTGAACTCAGGCCGCCATCGCCGAAAGCAGATATCTTACCATACAGCTGCACATCGCAGCAGATAGATTAACTTATTATACTAATTTATAACAGATTACAATATTTTTTGGTTCATTTCTTTTGATTGGAACAAAAAAATTTTTTGTGCAGTAGCACGACTTGAACTCAGGCCGCCATCGCCGAAAGCAGATATCTTACCATACAGCTGCACATCGCAGCAGATATAAATTAGTATAATAAATTAATCTAACAGATTACAATATTTTTTTGGTTCATTTCTTTTGATTGGCTGGCCATCTACACCTAATATTTTGCGAGTAGTGCCCTCTCTACGAACTACACACGTTTCCCAACTCGCGGGGTCTCCTTGTTAGTGTGTTAAAGGTAACATGTGCAAGTTTGTGTAATTTTATCATCAAAAAACTTTGCTATCTTAAATATAAATTCAGGCTCCAAATAAGAATTCTCTATTATAATAAAATTAAAAATTATGTATACATAATTATGCAGTGAATAATAGTTTTAAGGAGTTATAAATATGTACTAAAGTTTCTCCATGCACATTCAAGTTGAATTTGTCTAAATAGGGAAATTTCTTTCTGTAGTTATGTAATGAATAGTAACTGAAAACTTATCTACTGTACAGCATATCAGTAACTATAAATATTTATTATTCTAATTATTGAAAAATAAACTTTTTAATAAATTATGTTAATTAAAATCCTAACTACCAAAAGATGGTAAAAAAAACTCATTAAGGACAGTGTCTTCACTTAAAATGATATTTATCAGGTGAATGGAAGATTAAATGTCTCAAGAGAAACACTTGATGTGAAATTGACCCCATTAAAGCTTGCATTTGGTATAAATCTGATTTAAGGCAATAGTTCATATAATGATTATTATTATTATTATTATTAGCCTTTAAAAAAAGCTTCATTAGCCATATTAAGATTCAGACTTAATAAACTAACACACAAATTGATTGAATGAATATTTCTGAGAAAATATATATGGAAAGTACAAAACTAAGTGTGTAAACAATAAAGTTAATTGAACGTTTTCATTTCCTATACAATGCTCTGACGATTAGTTTTGGAAATTTGAGCCTTGTAGTGGCAGGAATAAGTGATATTTTATATTTGACACATTGGATTACATTTTACTGATTCATAACAATTCTATAAGTAGTCTCCAATTTAATTCAACCTTTACACACTTAGGCATTTTTGATGTATTGTATTCTTAAGTTACAAATGTGAATATGTTGGTTTACAACAGTTTGTTACTTGATTTATGTTTTGTATTGAACTTAATGTACCAGTACATCATGGCCCATCTAACCATCCATGACTTTTTGATTCAGAACCTGTGTGAAATTTATTTTTCCATCTTACGTAAAAAAGCTTGCACTTATGACGAAAATTCATTCTCAGAAACTGCACAGATTTATATAAAATTTTTGCTTAACCAAGTGTTTACAACAGTTTGTTACTTATGTTTTGTATTGAACTTAATGTACCAGTACATCATGGCCCATCTAACCATCCATGACTTTTTGATTCAGAACCTGTGTGAAATTTATTTTTCCATCTTACGTAAAAAAGCTTGCACTTATGACGAAAATTCATTCTCAGAAACTGCACAGATTTATATAAAATTTTTGCTTAACCAAGTAGGCCAATTTTGTTATGTGACTAATTAGAATTTTTTTCAGTTTGACTTAGTTATCAAAAAACATCAGTTCATTAATGGAAACTTGATTATAATAAAATGGAAATACTCTGCTTAACCAAGTAGGCCAATTTTGTTATGTGACTAATTAGATTTTTTTTCTGTTTGATTTAGTTATCAAAAAACATCAGTTCATTAATGGAAACTTGATTATAATAAAATGGAAATACTTACTTGGATACAGCTAGTGCAGTTACTGCAGCAGGTTCCGTGTTATCCTTTCTGTCAAATGCAGTGTGCATGGTCAGTTTACTGCGAAAAACAAGCTGGCACTGCCATTCGAATCCTGTAAAATATAGGTTGATAATTATGTACACAGGAAAGTGACAAATTAACTTAATCACATTTAACTGTGAAAGCAAAAAGATATATAAAAAAAATCATGTACAGTATATCCACCTTAAGATTCTTTTTATCACTCTTACTAAAATTAGTCTGATGTTTTGTTCAAAACTATTGTTTCTAACAGGTGGGCAATCTTTTTTGGTAGGGGGCTGTACAGAAAAATTTATGGTGGGCCACGGGCCAAAACAAAAAAATTGTGTATAGAAAAATTTATGGTGGGCCACAGGCCAAAACAAAAACAATTGATGATAGAATTTTTTTAAAAAAGAGAAGGTACAGATATGTAAGTATACATAGCGTTTCAAAGTCACGGTTTAGAACGAATCTCAATAATTCTAATTATAACTAATCCTAACGGCTAGCGACTCTGCAATCCAGAGTTCGGCCGCAAAGTCGCGGTTTAGAACGAATCTCAATAATTCTAATTATAACTAATCCTAAGGCTAGCGACTCTGCAATCCAGAGTTCGGTTTGAGCTCAGGTCATTTTCTAAGTTCTAACTTAATACTAATTAACATCAAAAACACTCTAACAACACTTCATGTTAATCGGCAAAACCAAACCGGAAACGAGAACTTACAACTAAGAGTAACAAACAAGTGTTAGAACTTTCTAAGTTCTTACTTAATACTAATTAACATCAAAAACACTCTAACAACACTTCACGTTAATCGGCAAAACCAAACTGGAAAAGAGAACTTACAACTAAGAGTAACAAACAAGTGTTAGAATTAGACGGACAAAAAGTGTTAGAAACTTAAATACTAATTGGATAAATTCTCAAACAAGTTAAATAATAATAAAACTATAAATTTATTAGACTCAAAACACTTACAAAAGTGTTAGTAAATGCTTTATTGAAACTATAATAAAGCAACAATCAAGTATCCAACAAAACTTCTTTAATTCAATTCAAATATCCAAAAATCCAATTAGTCACAAGAAATAAACCTTAAATATTACTTAACTTTTAATACCTCCACCAATAGTCGATCTCTACAAGAACTCAAATGTCACTCGCCAATTTTACGTCTGGATTCAACACCTTAATCGGCTTGTCGACTGCGTCATTCTTTTATACTCGAGTGACGTACAGTCCCGTGTTACTTCATTTACATACTTATACATAACAAGTTCAAAGAGTAATTCATTCATATCATCATCTTTACAATTAATATATATATTGAACAAAACACTGATATGGATCATCCTTATTTTCACATATCAGTTTCAGTGATAAAATTTATGTAGATAAGATGATCAATTAACCAGGGATAGCTCTTTCGGAGACTGTTCCGATTCCGCATCACGTGATTGCCAACTACGATGGAGCAGATGGAAGTAAGTTAACATTTTTTAACTAAAAGTTAACTTACATATGTTAGCATATAGGAAAATAACGATAAATAATAAAATAAAAATAGGACAGGTCAAAGTTAACTTTCCTCACAATAGTATTTATTTAAAAAAGAGAAGGTACAGATATATAAGTATACATAGTGTTGGTATTAGATATAATAAAATAATGTGGCCCACGGGCCAGAGGTTGCCCATCTCTAGTTTCTAACATTTTCAGGAAACTTTTAATTTTATAAAAAGTTTTTTTACTAAAAGAAAATCGTAACAATGATAAATGCTGAATATTTGTTTTCCTGTCTTAACACTTTTTATAAAATTAAAAGTTTTTTTACTAAAAGAAAATCGTAACAATGATAAATGCTGAATATTTGTTTTCCTTTAATATGTATAAAATGTAATCAAATACAATGAAACAGCTAAACATTAATTCTTTGAGTTTGTTTGCAGAATTAACCAAGAAACACTACAACTAGCTGACTTCATACTGTAATATATAGTGAAGTTGTCAAATGCAATCCAAATTTGATCATGAAAATTATTTTTAAAAGTGTATAGTCCCATAAACCTAACATTGGAATTAATTTTTAATCATCATCATCCCAAGATTAGGCAGAATTAACCAAGAAACACTACAACTAGCTCACTTCATACTGTAATATATAGTGAAGTTGTCATATATAGTCCCATAAACCTAACATTGGAATTAATTTTTAATCATCATCATCCCAAGATTAGATAATTGCATAATCAGGTGTGTTGTCAAGTAATTTTTAATTTTTTGGGAATTGAGTTCAAACAAGCTGTATAACAGTGTCTCGGGTGCATCTGTTGATTAATATATCCAATTAGCAGATATTTTAGAGTAGGGGTGGGGGCAACCTCCGGTCTGCGGGACACATTATTTTTATTATATCTAATACCAACGCTATGTATACTTACATATCTGTACCTTCTCTTTTTTAAATAAATACTATTATCATCAATTGTTTTCATTTTGGCCCTTGGCCCACCATAAATTTTTCTATACGGCCCTCTACAAAAAAAAAAAGGTTGACCACCCGTTTTAGAGCATTTTAAAAAATTTGCAATTGTCTATTTTTAATTTTTAAAAGTAGTTTCAGTAAGAATTAAAATCACTTATTTTCCAACTGTATTATTTAGCATTTGGAATCCATTTTTAATGTTAGTTTAACCATGACGATGTCATCATGATTGCTACAAGTTATCAGATTATTGGTGTTTTGTGATAGCACTATGTTAAGAAATTAGATAAGGTGTTTTTTTTTAGCAGTGTAGGGATAACAATCATTATTTTATCAAATATTTTCTAACACTTAGCACCCTCTATTGGCAATCATATAAACTAACATCATGGTAAAAATGAAATATTCTTTAATAGCAGAATATCGCAACGAATTTCATGAAAATTTGCTATTTCAAAATTTATTAGGAGGGACATATCCAGACAAGCCCAATCTTATAAGCCTCCATTTCCTATGGAAAGAAGATTAAAAAAGTACATCGAATAACTCAAAATTTATAGCTATAAATTTTTTGAGTTTTATTTCATATCAAGATATAATGACAGATTTTTTTATCTAGTGCTATTTATTTTTCGTGAACTGTATGATGTGTGTACGATTGATGTTTTTATTACTCAGTCTGACAGAGTAATACTTATGAATGCTGTATATTGCTATATGAGGAAAAAACAAGCATAGAAAGGAAGAGGGCCAAATCTGCATGTTTTTTTGAAAGTGCATACAGAGGTCTCCAAAAATTTTGAATCTGTCGTAACTCCAATTACTATTTTCCATAGGGCAGCATTACAAATGAAGATTGTTCCCTAACCATCAGAACATTTCTTAGAAAGTGGTTACTGTTGAATAATGCTTATCTCGTGCCTATCAGTACTTCATTTAGGTAAAAATTAAGATGGATACAAAAACAATTTAGACATTCTAAGTTTCTAGCATTGGCTGGATGGATGCATGATTGATTAGTCATTTATCAGCATTAAGAATGGATGCTCAGTTCCAGGCCTATGCAAGTTTCTTGTTGAAGGATGACGTCCCGACATTGGTTTGGCTAGCCTGTGAAGGTATAAAAGTAGTCACTGCCAAAAGTATCTTGTGTGATTTGTTAGTTTAATTCAAACTAAGTTTCTAACAAAAATATTTACTTAATTTTTAATGCCACTTCCCAATATCATTGGCTGATTACTATATAACGAAGTAGAGCCCAGACCTAACTATGAATTGCTCACATCTATAATAAAATCAGCAGGACTTCATGGATTGATGCATAGACGGGCTCCATAAAAAATTTTCCAAAGCATATAATTCATTTATCTAAATTTGATTTTGGATTTTTTGTGATTTCATGACTGACAGACATTTCAGTTAATATTTTATATACAGTGATACCTCGGTTCACGAACACAATCCATTCCTTTACCTTGTTCGTGCCGAAGAGTTTGTAATCCGAATCAATTTTTTCCCATTGTAATTAATGTAAATCTAAATAATACGTTTTTTATACTAGAAAAAAATTTTTTAACATGTTATGGTTTTATGTGTGGAATGTGATTTCATGGCAGACATTTCAGTTAATATTTTATATACAGTGATATCTCCGTTCACGAACACAATCCGTTCCTTGACCTTGTTCGTGATCTGAAGACTTCGTAATCCGAATCAATTTTTCCCATTGTAATTAATGTAAATCCAAATAATACGTTTTTTATACTAGAAAAAAATTTTTTAACATGTTATGGTTTTATGTGTGGAAATAAATATAACAGTAATATTAGAAGAAAGCATGTTTAACACCACCCACTAACACTTTTAACTTTTTGGGAGCCATAACAAGGGATAAATTTAATTTATTAACACACTTAACTTTTTGGGAGCCATAATAAGGGATAAATTTAATAACTTTTTTGGGAACCATAATAAGGGATAAATTTAATATTAAATAAAAGAACTAAAATATCAACACTTGTTGGAACTTTACTGTACCCATACGAGCTGCTAAAATATCAACACTTGTTGGAACTTTATTGTACCCATATGACAACTGGATTGCTTCTGGAGGCGAGGCTGTGCGCAAGGTTTTGTGCGCCGCGAGCGGATTGCTGCTGGGGGCGAGGCTGTGCGCAGGGTTTTGTGCGCCGCGGGATTACTGCTGAGTGAGGGTGTGCGCAGGGTTTTGTGCGCCGCGAGTCACATGCACTCCATACACTCCGTGCATGAGAGTGTGTTCGTAAAGCGAAGCAAAATCTGTTCGCAAATGGTGTTCGTAGACCGATTTGTTCGTGAAATGAGTGTGTGTTCGTGAACCAAAGCATCGTTCATAAAGCGAAGCAAAATCTGTTCGTAGACCGATTTGTTCGTGTACCGAGGTATCACTGTAATTTCATTTCGATTCAAAAAGTATTGAAGACCAGCATAACCTCCAAATTTTTAGTATTATATGCTACTTATTTTCTTATTAGATAGTAAGCAGATAGAAATCAATGTTACCACAGACCACGTAACACCTGTGGAAACAGCATCTTCTACTGGGAAACTATTTGACCAGCTGGTCAACTGGGTGCCATTATTGTAAAATTGTTGATGATGATAATTATGACAACTCAGGGGGACACTGTATTATACTGAGCACCAGCTGGATATTGAAAAACAAACTATTATATAAACACAGCATATTCCTCTAATTCATGTTTTTATTTTATTGCTCCAGCTAAATACAAACATACATCACTTCTACAGTCAAGGACATTTGTTAAGCTACCTATTTGTATGCAATACTTATATTTGATGATGTAATTAATTCCAAAATATTGCAAATAATATAACTAAGCAAGCTTCTGTTTATTCCACATTTTATTGCACGATTAAGTATTTACTATATATCGGTCACAAACTGCTTAAACTTTTAAACCCTTTGTTGATCAAAAATGTTTTCTACATACATGACATTATTTTCGGCTTGCTAGACTGTGGTCAACATGTTAGCCACAGTCTGGCAAGCTGGGAGAGGTAGCCCATGGTGGTCTGTCATATTTTCTGTATTGAAAATTGTTATTGTTGTTTGAAATCACTAGTGGTCTACTTTATAGATTCTCTAAAGTAGACCACCAGTGATTTCTGAAATGAAAAGTACCCTCACATCATTATTATAGATGATGATGCCCATAATTTAATTATTAATTTAAACATTTTCATAAATCCTTGAATATAAATGTAATTCCAGAAACAATCTTCAAAATGGGCTTTTAAAAGATCTATATGATCAATTGAGATGATATTAACTACACTCAAACCTGTTTTTAGACGGTCCTTTTTTTGTGTAGTTTTTTTGCGATTTTTTGTGTGTGGCGTATAAAAAAATTCCATCAAATGCATATTATGAATAAAAATTAATTAAAAAAACAACAGAAGGCTATCAAAATAACATACAAATTAAAAAGAATCCAACACATGGCCCACCCGATATCAGTGGTCAGACATACAGTAATGAGAGACCCCTCGACCCCTTCTGTGCATGGCAGAAGTAGGCGAGTTCACTCTGTTTTTTTAATTAACAGAAGGCTATCAAAATAACATGCAAATTAAAAAGAATCCAACACATGGCCCACCCGATATCGGTGGTCAGACAGTACAGTAATGAGAGACCCCTCGACCCCTTCTGTGCATGGCAGAAGTAGGCGAGTTCACTCGGAAAGTAGGGTAACCAGTCTGACAATAAAGACCAGCTAAAAGCAATAAAACACTTATTCCGAGAAAAAGGATTAAGACAAAATCGTACATTCCTTACTCGTTTCACCCCTTACTCATGAATAGACTAAACTTGGCAGAACACCAACTAGGTGTCTCGGATCAGTGGTCAGACAGTATTTGTACATATTGCGCCATTTAGTAACAGTCGTTGATAACCATCCTGTGATTAACGTACATAGCTCTTGATCAAAAAATATTCCGGTGTGTAAATTCAATTTTTCCTGGTTTGGAAAACCAATTTCTAGCTACATCGTGAGGTTTTTCAGGTTTTGAATTACATATTTTCTCATGAATAGACTAAACTTGGCAGAACGCCAACTAGGGGTCTCGGATCAGTGGTCAGACAGTATTTGTACATATTGCGCCATCTAGTAACAGTCGTTGATAACCATCCTGTGATTAACGTACATAACTCTTGATCAAAAAATGTTCCGGTGTGTAAATTCAATTTTTCCTTGTTTGAAAAACCAATTTCTAGCTACATCGTGAGGTTTTCCAGATTTTGAATTACATATTTTCTGTATGGGACTGTTTTTATGCAGTCCCTATTTACTGCATAAAAATTTTTTTTTTAAATTTTATAGCTGCTTACGAAGTTTCAGGATATTTTTTTTATGCAGTCCCATCCCTCATACAAAAACAGGTTTGAGTGTGTATATCGACTAACAATTCAAAACACGTTATGAATATAGTAAAATCTTGATTATATAACTAATAATAATAGTTCAATATTAACTTGTAGCAAATGGAATTCTTTTAATAGAAATTAAATTACGCATTATAGCTGCTTACGAAGTTTCAGGATATTTTTTTTTATGCAGTCCCATCCCTCATACAAAAACAGGTTTGAGTGTGTATATCGACTAACAATTCAAAACACGTTATATAATCAAGATTTTACTATATTCATAACTAGTAATAATAGTTCAATATTAACTTGTAGCAAATGGAATTCTTTTAATAGAAATTAAATTTAAATCTTCCCGAGCAATTGAAATTAATTGTAAACTGAATATGTAATTAAATAATTGCTAATGAACATTTATTTCTAATTATGTATTCAGCGTCTGTCATTGATGTTGTAAAGATTGTTGTTTACCGGTGTTGGGGGTGGTGATGGAGAGCGGATGGCCATACTGTGTAATTAATGCAACGGACATTATTTTCGTTTTATGGTATTTATATGAAAAAATTAAATTTAAATCTTCCCGAGCAATTGAAATTAATTGTAAACTGAATATGTAATTAAATAATTGCTAATGAACATTTATTTCTAATTATGTATTCAGCGTCCGGTGTTGGGGGTGGTGATGGAGAGCGGACGGCCATACTGTGTAATTAATGCAACGGACATTATTTTCGTTTTATGGTATTTATATGAAAGTTTAAGTAAATAGTGGACTACATCACTGGCATAGGGATAAATAAACTTCAGCTCTCCCATAGAGTCAATACTGCCTTCCAGTGATGTTATCAGGTATAGATCAAGTTGAATGAGCAAAACATCGTTTTTTGAGATTATATCATGTCTTGTTTTGCACCTGGATGTCCAAGTATACGAGATGTTAAATTCCATTTGTTTTGTCTTCCAAAGGATGATGATTTATTTAAAAAGTGGCAGAATTTTATTCAATGGCAAGATAGAAAATTAACACAAAAAATATAGTCACAAGTTTTGTCATCTTCATTTTGCTGATGAATTTGTTATTAAAGATAGATGATACCTTTTCCCATGATACCATTTATTATAAAACTATTACTACCTTAACAGAAATGTACTTTAATTACCGATGCCATACCACATATTTCTTAAAAATAAATCTGCCAGATAGAAATTTCCTGAAGAATTAATAAATAGTGGACTACATCACTGGCATAGGGATATAAATAAACTTCAGCTCTCCCATAGTCAATACTGCCTTCCAGTAATGTTATCAGGTATAGATCAAGTTGAATGAGCAAAACATCTTTTTTTTGAGATTATATCATGTCTTGTTTTGCACCTGGATGTAAAGCTGGATATCCAAGTATATGAGATGTTAAATTCCATTTGTTTTGTCTTCCAAAGGATGATGATTTATTTAAAAAGTGGCAGAATGTTATTCAATGGCAAGATAGAAAATTAACACAAAAAATATAGTCACAAGTTTGTCATATTCATTTTGCTGATGAATTTGTTATTAAAGATAGATGATACCTTTTCCCATGATACCATTTATTATAAAACTATTACTACCTTAACAGAAATGTACTTTAATTACCGATGCCATACCACATATTTCTTAAAAATAAATCTGCCAGATAGAAAAGAAAAATTGCTACAAGAGAGAAATTTCCTGAAGCAAATGTCATGCATACTAAAACATCTATAGAAAAAATAATTAGAAAATCATATTAAGATTGTAGATTATCCTTGCAAATGAACAGAATTAAAAAAAAATATAAATTAAATCAATGTCCCTAGATGATGATTATTTATTAGAGAAGATTACTAAAATTTACAGGCTGCTATAAACCTCATTCTAGAGAATTTTTGAAAATAATACAAAATCAGTTTTTGGCAATGCTGTCATTATTTCAAAAGTAGACAACGAAGGAAAGAAAATACTGTATCCAGTAAAACATACAGATAATGATAAGCAATTGTAATATAAAATTAATAAACATTTACATTAATTTTGATCCAAGTCTCACCTCTTGCTGCACCAAGCAACAGAATCAACACAATAATGTCATCCACTGACACAACATTGATTAATAATGACACCAGTTTATTGTTTGAGAAAGTAATGTTTTTTTTATTTATTTTGTATTGATTATTATTGAAACATCGATTATAAAATTTTTATAATTGCAAAACAATAACATATACATTCATCATAGCCATATAACCAGCAAGCATGCACCCTCGGTGATATCCACTGAACTACAGAGTTCCACTAGGTTACTTTGCTGAAGTGCTGCAAATTCAACACTGAGAAAACTCTGAAGTTATCGTCAACACGCAGGAACCGGAAGCACTCTCCTCTGCCTGGAAATGGCTTAACGCTCGGAATCAACACAATAATGTCATCCACTGACACTAACATTGACACCAGTTTATTGTTTGAGAAAGTAATGTTTTTTTTATTGATTATTATTGAAACATCGATTATAAAATTTTTATAATTGCAAAACAATAACATATACATTCATCATAGCCATATAACCAGCAAGCATGCACCCTTGGTGACATCCACTGAACTACAGCATATTCAACACTGAGAAAACTCTGAAGTTATCGTCAATATGCAGGAACCGGAAGCACTCTCCTCTGCCTGGAAATGGCTTAACGCTTATATCATGTTTGTTTATCCATGGTTTTAAAGTCCAATGGCTGAAGATGGTCCTAGAACGGATCGAAAACGTTCCCGTTTAATTTTTGTTTCTCTGCTAAATAGTGCTACATTTGTCTGTTTTTGTTATCTTCCAGTATAGCAGAAATTATGAACACTTTTCATTACTGCTATTATATTGTACAACAGTGGTTCTCAACCTTTTTTCTGTTGAGGAACACATTTTAATATTTTAAATAATAAAAATTCATTGTTAAATGTAAAATCTTTTGACTGCTAAAGGGCTCTTGAGTAATATTACTTGTAGTTTGTGTTTGGTGCAGTCTAATTGAACGTTTATTATAAATTAACAGATTATTGCATTTATTCTTATTTATTACATTCAGATTACAGACATACTCTCATTAAATGGCAGCCCTTATTAAATTATAGCACAATCTGTATATTTTGTCTTTTTAGAGAAACTATAATTTTAATTTAATTTCTAAATTACGAGTAACGATAAAAATTTTGGCTGTGTCAGAAATTTAAGGGTTAGATTTTTCTAATGATACCCTATTTATAGGAATCACTACAGTGGTTTGACTGCAAAAGGGATATCAGCAAACCACATTTCACTATTAGTATATATAATTCATACAATTACATACATACAATTCATTCTTAATTTTTTGTGGCACATTGTCAAAGGTTTTTGCAGCACAGTGGTTGAGAATCAGTGTTATACAATATACATTTATTGGAAGAAAGACACATCTGTCAAATATATTTAATAGCCAGCCTTTTTTTTAGATGCTTGCATATTATAATTTATTTCATATTTTTTCACTTATGTTACTCAAACCAATGACATTTTATAAAAGGATCAATAGAAAATAATACATACCAAAGCCGAACAATCTAACAAGGTGTATGATAAAAGATAAAGAAGCAATGAATGTGTAGTAGTATATGAATGAATATGCTTATGCTATGACATTAAACATTTCAATAAATATCACTGCTAAAAAATCAATATAAGAGTGCCAAAAGTCAAATAAGTGAGAATTTACTATATTTTAAATAAATAAGTCACATTACATAATTATTCTAAGAAAAAATTCAGACATGTTACCTTCTCTAAGAATTTTTTTCCTTACTCTTCTTCTTGTTATTTGGTCTGATGCTCTTTCAGCTTCAAATATGTCTCCTTCAGATACCAAAACAAAACTATCTGTTAATGATGTATCTGACTTGCTAATTCTCAAACCTCTTCCTTCTTCCCCATAGTTTTCTTCTGGTACACCATTACCCACAGTATTGCTATGAAAAATAGTTGGTTTGATTACTGGGACTTCAGGAACAGGTTCTTCTTCTATTGTGCATTGTCGACTAAGATGACCAGCAACTGTCTTTGAATGCTGGAGTCCATATTGAAGCCCACTTTTTGCATCCGAATGATTATTTATATTGTCATTTTCTCCTTTGCTACCCCAAGATTGCTGTGATATTGCATCTCCATCATCCTCTAATAAATTACAATCACCTAATAAAATTCAAATATTTATTTTATTAATAAAATAAAATTATTTTAGATAACAAATTATTCTCAACCTTCTTCTTCCTTTTCTTCTTCAGATATTGAACTTCCTGAAGCACTTTTGGGTAACTTTGAAGCAACCACAGAAGCCGTTCCATGACGGAGAGAATTCCTCTGTAATAGACTTTCGCCAAACAAAGCTTCCTCTTGTTCTGTTCCAGCCAGACTCATTCTTCTCACAATTTGTTCAGCTTTGCTTTCGTTCACATTATTTTGATCTTCTGTTTGATTTGTTAATTTAGATTCTATATTCTCGATTGATTCCTGTTCCTCTACATTATCAAGTTTCATTTTGTTATTCAGATCTTTTGGAACTTGAACATAATCAGTGGACCACATCTGAAAATTTTTAAAAGAACGATAAAACATACTTTTTTCAGAAGATAATGATAACTTTGTATACGAATAATCTTAATTTATGAAATTTTTAATATTTGGCTAACCCGAACAACACCATCACTTGAACCAGTCATAACAACATTTTGGTTATCCCATTCATTTAAATATGAGAAAGCAACACAGAGAATTTGCTGTGTGCGATCGCTACGGCCAGTGGCTGTATTAACACTTGCTATTTCATCACCATTAATAGTCCAAACATATAAATAAGTTCCGGCACAAGTAGCGATATCACCCTGGAATGAAAAAATCAAAAATTAAAGAGTTGAATCAATTTCTAAAATATTTATTAGGCATTATTTACCGTAACATCATTTATTGCTACTGCCGCTACAGGAGCAGGATGACCCTTCAGTTGTCTAACAAATGCTAAGTTGCTCAAATCCCACATAATACAGGAACGGTCTCGAGAACCACTAACAATTAAATTATAAGCACGAGAAGCAGCAATACAAGTTACTGGTTCACTGTGTCCGTATAAATTTTGTTTGATTGTAAATTTTTTCTTGTCACATTGCCATACTGTGACCATCTGTAAATGATTCAAAAATATTTATTCATTCATTTTTAAATGCCTAATGTTATAAATTCAAAATAAACATACTGAGTTTGTTCCGGCAGTAATAATGATTTTTTCATTAAGACAGGCACAACAGAGAATTTCACCAGAAGGTGTGTCTTCCCATACGAATGTGGCACGCTCACTCTCATAGTTTCCTATCCTCAAACTATGATCAGCAAAACCCCAAGCCACATAGCGGTTATAATGTGGAGGGATCAATATTTTATTTTGTTCCACGCACTGCAAAGATTTTTCTTGATGAATAATCTGACCAACGGCACTTTTCAGATCTATTAGGAATATGAATATCTTCTTTATATGCTTTATGAACACATTTAAAGAATGTTTAATTATTGAACCAATAAAAAAATATACCTTTTATTGAATGAGATGATGGTCTCAGATTATCTAGATTATGAAAAAATAATTTATCCATACTATAGCTAAGACCTGGCATGATAGGACCGGGATCAACTACACTAGTTCTATTAGTTAGTTTTTTGGATGGGTGAGGCTTCTTGAAAAGCTAAATTAAAAAAAAAATAATTGTTAATGGCATAAAATTAAATAATTAAAATTTAAAAAGGGAATTATCACACAAATAACCTGTTTAGGAATTTGTCCAAAATTATTTATAAAACCTATGGTTGCATTTTTCTTTAAAGGATCATCAATACTATAAATATCGACATTTCCCTCATAAAAGAGATGATGGAAGACATTGACAGCCTCCACAGCTGCAGAACCTTGTTGTTTATAACCGAATATTAGATCAATCCATTCATGAAGATGAGCACTTACATAGTCACATTCTAAGGCCTAAAAAATAATTATTATAATTTCATTCATTATTTATTTTTTGATGATAATATTTTTAATAAATCAGCTGTACTTGTCTATGAACACGAATGAATTCTCTGGCATCTCCCTTGGCCCATGCGGGTAATACTATGTTGTCTAACTGAACACCATTCTGTTTACAACCTATAATATAAATGGTTTGATGTTTCACAATTAAATTATTACATATTTTTAAATAAGTGTGTTATATATAATTACCTAAATCAAAGTGATTAGAATTAATGAGGAATTCTGGTAGGTAAAAGAACTCTGGAATAAGTTCTTTCACATCAGCCATGTTATGTTTTGATGCCGACAACCATGCATCCTTAATACTGTGAAACATACGATCAGCTAGATCAAAATGTCCTCCCTACAAGTCGAAAATAATAATTATATATAACTATGCAACTAACTACAGTATAATAGAAAATTTATTATGCTTTATATTTAATTAAACTTGCACTATTTATAAAAAATTGAGGTAACTCAAAGCACTATTAAGCAGATCAAATATTCAAAAAAAATTCTAAACAACTTTTATTTTAGAGTAGTGCTTTCAGCATAAGTACCGAGGTAAATCAAAGAACTATTAAGCAGACCAAATATTCAAAAAAAATTCTAAACAACTTTTATTTTAGAGTAGTGCTTTCAGCATAAGTTCCATCGTCAGCTCTCACAAAAGTTTGAATGTTCTTTTTACAAACGAGAACATTAAGTTCAAATGAGTAACGTACACTACTATAATTCTAAGAATGCAGAGTTCAAAATGGTTAAATATTTGAATTGTTCTTTTCTTTTCTCCTTTTATATTTTGAACTCTGCATTCTTAGAATTATAGTAGTGTACATTACTCATTTGAACTTAATGTTCTCGTTTGTAAAAAGAACATTCAAACTTTTGTGAGAGCTAAGTAACGTACACTACTATAATTCTAAGAATGCAGAATTCAAAATGGTTAAATATTTGAATTGTTCTTTTCTTTTCTCCTTTTATATTTTGAACTCTGCATTCTTAGAATTATAGTAGTGTACATTACTCATTTGAACTTAATGTTCTCGTTTGTAAAAAGAACATTCAAACTTTTGTGAGAGCTGACGATGGCACTTATGCCGAAAGCGCTACTCTAAAATAAAAGTAGTTTAGAATTTTTTTGAATATTTGGTCTGCTTAATAGTGCTTTGAGTTATCTCAATTTTTTACAGATAAGTACAATAAAAATAGCAGTATTTTCACAGAGATGAAGTACTATTTATAATCTTCATAAACCAAGAAATAAGCTGTTTTTCTATATGAAATACTTCGATGAATGAAACCAAACTTTTTCTTATTTCTATTTATTTCCTATTAAGTTTATTTAGTTAGAAGTAAAGATAAATACTCTCCTGATTCAATCTATCAAAATTAGTAGTAAAAGATGAAATGGTCTCACCTTTGAAAAAGCGTTTCATGGCGTCATCCAATCTAAATAAAGTCACTACCAAACTGGTATTTCATAATAGAGTTTGATGGAACTGTAAACATTAGAATTATAATAATTGTAAAGAAATGATTCAATTGTCTGTAATATTCTGTGAGCAGAAAAATAGAAACTGATTGATAGATTTATTATGTAAATGAATTTAAGTGTGAACTTGTCATGGATGTCACTTATTTAAAAAGACTACTGACCTTGATGAGATTGAGATGATGTGAATCATAAGTGATGTTATGCTTAGCAATATTGTTAAATTGATTATCAATAAACCAAATAGATATTTTCTTGTAGTGTGAGTAGAGATTTATAGCTTAATTAATAAAAATTTATTGGATATTTTGATTATTTGATAACTTTATTAATCCAATATCCCAAAACAATGACAATTAAACAAGTTATTTTACTAAGTTGTTTGTTCTTTATTATTCTAATAAAGCCTGTTAACACTTAAAAAGTGTTCTGTGGAGTTAATAAATTATTTTATCGTTATTTTTTATTGCTTGCTTTTGCTTGTTTTGGATTTTATTCAATTTAGAGTTTAAGTGTACTAATCTTTTTGTCATTTTTGTTGTAAAATGTGTTTTCATGATTTATTTAACAACCATGAAGTTCTGGCTGTTTGTTGTTATCTGTGTTAGTCAGGTAGTCCTTGACTTAAAGTTCAGTTCCAAGAATTTCGATCTCCAATATTATAAGTCAGAAATGTCCAAAATTTATGTATTGTTTACTACCAATATTTATTATGATAAAATGGAGTATAATAATAAACTTAATGAATACAAAAATACAAGAACCAGACACAAAAAATACACAGTATTATTATCCACTTTCTTAGTGGATGAGAGCAGCATTATAATAATAAACAAAATGTTGCATATGTACAATTATTTCAAATGTTTGTTGAAAATCAAATAAAAATTTATTCCAAATATTTAAATATGAAATTCTACTATAATGAAATAATTTAATTTTACAAAACGGAAAAATATACAGTCTAAAACTGGCATAACTTTAGACTGAAACTAATAATGCATAATCAATTAGAAATGCTTTCTTTTGCCTTATAAATTGCTAATTTTTCTGCATTTAATGACATTAAGATAAATTTTATTTACTTCTGTTTTATAAAGTAATTGCAATTAAATATTGTCTGTATAATATCAGTTTACATACATACAGAATTTGTACAAAAATATTTATAAGTTATGACTATAAATGTCATAACTTGTTGATATTAATTAAACTATAAATCTCTACTCACACTACAAGAAAATATCTATTTGGTTTATTGATGATCAATTTAACAATATTACTAAGCATAACATCACTTATGACTCACACCATCTCAATCTCATCAAGGTCAGTAGTCTTTTTAAATAAGTGACATCCATGACAAGTTCACACACAAACTCATTTTCATAATAAATCTATCAATCAGTTTTTATTTTTCTGCTCACAGAATATTACCGACAATTGAATCATTTCTTTACAATTATTATAATTCTAATGTTTACAGTTCCATCAAACTCTATTATGAAATACCAGTTTGGTAGTGACTTTATTTAGATTGGATGACGTCATGACATGCTTTTTCAAAGGTGAGACCATTTCATCTTTTGCTGCTAATTCTGACAGATTGAATCAGGAGAGAATGCATCTTTACTTCTAACTAATACAATATCTTCTTGTACAATTAAATATTGTCTGTGCAATATCAATTTACATACATACAGATTTTGTACAAAATATTTAGTACAGTTGAGTCTCTGTAGTCTGACACTTCCAGTAATCTGATTCTCTACAAACTGCCATGCCACTCACATGAAATTTTCGTGTCATAACTTGTCGATGTGCGAGAGAGAGAAACTGATGTAAACAAATTGTCAGTCGCTATTCATTCATGTCATAACTTGTCGATGTGCGAGAGAGAGAATCTGATGTAAACAAATTGTCAGTCGCTATTCATTCATTGTGCAGGCATTATAGTCGGATTAATTTTTAAGCTTAGTACACTGTTTACTGTAAAATAGTGTTTTTTTTACTGTATCAGTGTTTGTTATTTATCTTTATATAATATCTCAAATCAGAAAAAGTGAAAAATGAAAACACAAAACATTGATTGTGGTCGAAAAGACAGAAATAATTAATAATGACTTGAGAGAAAAGTTTAGTGATTTGGCTTCATTTTATAATTTTGGACAAGCCACCATTTATAACATTAAAAAAAAATCAGATAAAATTGAAGGGTTTCTGAAAGATTTGAACAGTAAGAGCAATGGCATGAAAATTTGAATAAACTGAGCATATTCGTTTGTGTAATTCCATTTTTATCATTAAACATCCAATAATCTGACAAATCTCTGAAATCCAACAAGGCCAAGTCCCATATGTGTCAGATTAGAGAGACTCTATTGTAGTAATAAAAACTAGTTTCTTTCTTGATTTTGATGATCATAAATAACATTATGTTTTAATTAAAATATAAAATACAATTAATTCAAATAGTAATTACTATTATATTATAATGAGCTTAATTTGAATAAAAATACTTTACTTTCCTGTAATCGAAGAAAGTGTTGAGTGAAAGGTTCCATTCGCACCAAGTAAGATGCCACAATCATGGCAGATGAATAAAATGTACCATAATGATAAGGCGGTGTTTCTCCTATAAAATGTTTTATATTAAATTATAAAAATATAAAAAGAATTGATAGAATATGAAGGAAAAATTTTACCATGAGGATCATCCCATTCTTTATATCGTTTTTTAAACTGTTCCAGTCTATCCTGAGTTTGTGCTCCCATTGGCTTTGTAAAATCTCGAAATGTTTGTGAATCATTGAGATCCAATTCCTATATGAAATAATTGAATTTTATGTTTTTTTTATTGAATTAGTTTCAAATATAAATTGATTTTTAAAATTTGAAGCATACCTCTGAATCATAATCAGCTAAAACCCATGGGAAAACAGGATACTGCATTAAATCATTATATGATCTTCCAGCAAGTGTATTTAAATGCATGAGATACTGGAAATTACTTATTTCTCCTCTCTAAACACATATAGAATATGTCATTAAATTAGAAATAATTAATGCAATTCAAAATTTAAATTTAGGATAATTAACAAACATACCACCCAGCGCTGAGTAACTGAAGTTTCTCCTATTAAATTACTCAATAAACTAGCGCTGTAAAAAAAATAAATAAATTCTCATTTGATATTCTCATATTTTAAAGTACACATAATGATTTATTTCTGAACTTTTACAAATATGTGAATAAAAATCATTCTATATAAATCAAAAATACATTTCCTATTATTTTAATTAGGAAATTTAACTGAATATAAAGAACTGTACTTCATGGTATTTCGTGATTGGTTTCTCATGCTTTATATACAGTGAAGATAATTTTTAACAAAAATGTTAATACAATTCTGATCTGTTTGCGTGAATAATTATCCATAACACTTCAGTGATTGGAAAATAGAAAAACATATATGAGATAATCAGAAGAATTTATTAGTGCAATCAACAATTCACTGAGAGAAACATGAATTGTTGAATCATTTTGTAATGAAGTGTGAAATGAAACTATGCTTTTAGTCTTATTTTTGAAAGTATCACATATAATTCAATCCTTTTTTTCCCTTCATTTTTTCAGATTTTTTTATTTATTTAAAGTGAAAGAAACTGTTAGTTGTTAAAGTTTAATTTCAACTTTAAAATTTCCTGGCTCTACTTTGATAGCGCAACAAAAGGTTAAAAAAAGGTCTTAAAATAAAATTTTTATTTGTACATTAATTACAATTTGAGATCTCAACAAAAAGAATAATCTCTCTTTGACAAACTGTTGAATAAGTAATATATTAAATTGTAAAGTAAGTTAAACTACATGCTAAATTTCATTGTCTTATTAAGAAAATAATATAAATATAATGAGTGCTAAGCAGAACTGAAAGTTAATATTGTATTACATCTAATATAAGCCACACTTTTTATTCGAATTTTTAAGTCGTAAAGTATGGGTGTGGCTTAAATTCAAAGCGAATACCTATTATAAAATCATTTTTTTGTTTTTCAATTTTAAAATCCTACTGCAGCTTAAATTTGATGTAATATGGTATATAAGATTTTGAAATCAATTCAGCTCAGATGAGTTACTATTGTAGTCTAATAGGAATTATTGAGTGTTTTCAAAGTGAAATTATTAAAATATTCTGTAGCGGTAATGGAGAATTATTATTAGAATTGCAATATATTAAATTTATTTATTAAATAAGAATGATTATTGTTTAAAGAGAGTATTTTATTAAGTTAATTTGAAATTTTTAACTTAAAGCTCTCTTAAAATATGAAATTAAGTACTGTATAAGCATTTTATAAATTATTAAAAAATTATTTGTACATTTGTTTTTGATAAAATTGCAGAATGCAGTGTTTAAAAATAAAAATACCAATTCCCATTATTTAATCTTTTTTCTAATACATTTAGCATATGCTGAATATTTTTTCCATATTTTATATTTATAAATCAAATCGAGAACTTTATTAAAAAAAATAAACAAGGAAAAATCAACAATTAGGAATAATTATAATGCAATAGCTGAAACTGTCACAAATATTAATTCACTGTATATTTTTTTAATATATTACTGCCATTTCAAAGTTAATCTTAAATTGTTCATTGCCATCACTAAAACATTGATTTAATTTCAAATTAACCTCAACAGTTGAAAATAGGATTATTAATAACTTTTTTTTACTCAAAATTACTTCCCAAATCTTGAAATATGCCAGTTAATTTAAATTTTTTTAAACTTCTTAAAAATTATTTAATTCATAATATTTTTTAAAATATATGTAATATTTTAAGCAAAAAAAATATACACTAATGAGAGCCACCAAGAGGGAGTGATATCTGAGACTTTTGTCATTGCCTGACTGTTGGGTTCCGATGTGTCTGATAGTTCACAAGACGCTGTCAGAGCTCGCTGTTTATTGCTCAAAGCAGTCGTGCCAAATAAACTATTTTATATATAAAATGGTATGTAATGTATCAAATTTTGAATTTATTGTACACTCTTTAAAAAAATGTTAAATGTTTTATACAAGTTTTTATTAAACCAAAGTGATGCACTTTTTTCAAGTGAGGCCTAATCACAGACTTGTCACAGGCCCAAAAATTTCTTTCAGCTTCCCTGCACTAATGTAATTTGTATAAGGATGATACTCCATTTTAAAAACAGTGATTAATAAAAGCAATAGTTTATGGTCAAATTTGCAAAAAAACAATTTTTTCGTTTAGTGTCATTTACTGAAAAAAGAAAAAAAAACTAACTCAACATTGTGAATGTATTTATATATAGAGGTAATCTATAAAATTTTCTGAAAAAACTTTAAAAAATCTGTCTTATCAAAGGCTATTTTATAATATAAATTATCTGCAACTTGAAATAAAATGATTGATTGATATATCTTAATTGCTTATGATTTGTATTTGAACTTCTTTTGACAGCAAAATTTTTTTATAAATATTTGTTTGCCACATGAAAAAAATTAAACAACAGAATATTTTGAATATTTCTTATGGCACTTTATAACTGATCTGAATAAAATTTTCCATAAATAAAATATATCAAGTTGTAGATATAGAATATACATTTCTATCAATTTATTTAATAAAATTTCTAAGCAAATTTAGCTCATGCAAATTTTTTAACTGCAAATATGTTTATTTATTTTTAGATTACTGATGATCATTAATATTAGAACTGATAAAAAAATTATTTTAATATTTACCTGGATTCAACATTTGCACCTCTTTTTTGGCCAGATAACGATTCTTGAGCATTATCTGTTATTGCTGTTGCTACATTTAAGAATCTAAATAAAACAATTATTTTTTATAATATAAAAATTTCAACAAACAATTATATATGAAAAAATTAACAGATATTGTTTTTCTCTTGTAATTAATCTCATGTCTTATGATTATTACCTTGCATACACTTTATTTCTTACTTTACGTGGAAAGGCCAAAAGATAGTTTCTTCCATCTGCAGAAAATACTTCTAGGGCTATTGGCTAAATAAAAATAAAATTTCAAAAGATATAAAGTCCACCTACTTTGTTATCCAGAATTGGTTACACAACATCATAGTTAGTAGGATAAAGAGATTTATTACACAACAGTCATACATAGAAAGAGAATTTGAAAAGCATTTTTGGCCTTAATAGGCCATCCTCAGTTCACCATACAAAATAGAAACAAACTATAATTCTTAGAACATAAGATTTAAATTTAAAATCCAAATCTTACTAATCAGCTAAGAACTATATAAGTGCATGTGGCACTCTGGCAGAAGTAACATAAACTATAACATATTCAAAACAAATATTACCAAATCTATAGCATAGAATATTTGCTCGTAAAATTATAAATCTAAGGCTTCTTGTACGTCTGTTTTTTTTAAAATTAAAGTTTATTATTTAAACATCACTGCCATGATAATGGGACAGATATAGATGTATATTCATTCATTATATATAAATATTTACTTTTTCAGAATATGGTTAGTGCATCTGGAATAGAGGCTACTCTTGGGTTAGTTACAGTGGGTGATTGGTTAACAAATATAATCCATTCCAAGACAATGTTCGTTATCCGAATTGTTCATTAACCGATATGAATCATGAATGAATCCATTCCAATCTTGAATCCATTCCAAGACAATGTTCGTTATCCGAATTGTTCATTAACCGATCCTCGACTCTTATGGGAATTTGATTAATTCGTTCCGGAGACACAAAAAAACAAAAATAAAAAATATAATTTCTTACTACATTTATTTATGTGTAATAACCATAATATATACATACATAATCTTGTATTTTCATTAATATGTTTATTTTCCGATAAAGAATCTGTCCAATATTGATTGCTTTTCTCTCTCCTTCAAGATTTTTCGGAAGTGATTAATAGCATTGTCGTGGTAGAGATCCCCCAAGCCTATTAACCTCAACCTGGTATGGGTGCCATTCTAAGACCAAAAAATTGTAAAATCTCTCTCTTACTTTCTTTAATAAATCTTTGATTTGTTTTACGTTGTCTCCCAGTTCATTTTAATCGGGAAAAATTACTGTTCTTCCATCCTTACCCATAAGTCCACAAACGCACAAGGCCTAAGTCTGTCATTCCGTTAGGTTAGTTAAGTCAAAATATCCTCATGGAATATTTTTATCTGGAGGCAGCCACTTATAGAGCCTCCATCATCACAGGCTGACCAGTACCCATGATGGAATCAACTGGAAGGATGGGTTTCAACAGACCAGGCCCAGATCCCTCCTGAAAAATTTGAGGAGTGGGACCCCCGGATCCTCCAGAATGTTAAGCCCACCCATGATGGAGTCAACTGGAAGGATGGGTTTCAACAGACGAGGCCCAGATCCCTCCTGAAAAATTGGAGGAGTGGGACCCCCGGATCCTCCAGAATGTTAAGCCTACATTTTACCACGCAGCCATCCGGCTGATCTGTCATTCGGTCAGTCCGCGGTGCAGCCCGATGGCTGAGTAGTAAAGCCATGGCTTAACATGGCTTAGCTGTGGCTGCATGGTAAACTTGTCATTCTGTCAGTCTGCAGGACCCACAGTTTGTTCTGTGAAGTGTTTGTTAACTGAACATAAAAATATTTCGAAAAAGTGTTCGTTATCCGAACTGTTCATTAACTGATCATAAAAATATTTCGAAAAAGTGTTTGTTATCTGAACTGTTCATTAACTGATCACTCACTGTATATGTCTCACAATAGTAGTTTTGTCCTACAGGGCTATATTTATGAAATGGACCTGAAGATCATGTGGAACAAAGATACAATTATAAGGCATGTAAGTGACCCAAGAAACTCTCCTGCAGAGGCACTAATCATATTCTAAAGAAGAAAATGTGTGTACATAATAAATGAAAATACACTCATATTCATCCTCCATCCCATTATCATGACATTGGTGTGTAAATAATAAACTTTAATTTTAAAAATGAGATGTACAAGAAGCTTTAGAATATTTGTATATTAAATAAAATTATAAACTTATGTACTAATTTTTAAAACATAGTAATTATTCCAATATGTTATATGTTATTTTTTCCAGAGTGCAACAAGCTTTTGTATGCAATTCTTAGCTGATTAGTAAGACTTGCATTTTGAATTTAAATCTCATGTTCTAAGAATTATAATTTGATCCTTTTCTGTGTGAACTGAGGATGGCCTGAAGTGCTTTCAAATTGAAGTGAAGAAGTGTAAAAGAAGTGAAGAAGTGAAAAAGTACTGAAGTGCTTTTCAAATTGTCTTTTTATATATGATTATTGTGTAATAAATCTCTTTATCCTACTAACTATGCTGTTGTGTAAACAATTTTTATAAATATGTCAATAAAAATTATCAAATTAAAAAGAATAACAATATATCATGATGATAAAATACACATGAATTATAAGTGAGAAAATACAAAAATTAAAAACTAAATATTTATATATATTCAAATGTTATTCTAATTATGAACATTTTGAATTTTTAAGTTTTGTTTATAATATACAGTTTACTCTTAACTGAACTCAAACATACTGAATACAATACATAAACTGTATTGACATTAACTACTTCAATTAAAAATTTCTTAACTTCTAGATTTAAATAAAAAAGTCTCAAAATAATCTGAGGATTTCTTGTGAATGCTTCATCATCTTGATATATTGCATTAACATATTAAATAATTGTCCACATAGTGTTTATATTTATATATACAAATATCTTATTTTTATATAATGCACACAAATTTTGTAGACAATTCAATAATTTAGCATTGGTGCCCCCCAAATATTTTTTTCTCTCTCTCTTAGGAAATGATTATACAAATGGGAACCGATGAAAATATCTTAACAAAAAATTCCTATAAATTCAGGATTATAAAATATTTTTATCTAAACTTAGTAATTTAAAAAATTTAAAATTTATTACTTTCAAAACTAATATTTTTTTATTAGACATATCATATCATTATATATATATATATATATATTTTTAATGAATATTCTCTCTGTGTCTCTTTTTTGTTATTACTTTAGGATTTCCAAAGTGGTAACAAAAAATGATTTAATTGTCTACTTTTTAAAAATTTTCTTATCATTTTATAATAATCTATTACATAAAGCCAATAGTTTTATTAATTTTATTTCTATGCAAAAGTTTTAGGTGTAATTACCACCAACTTGAAATATTGCCATATGTTAATTAACTGTATAATTTTATGTTATATTTATGGCTAGAGCATTCTATGATCATGTTAAAAAATTTTTCTGAAATTTAAAATTAAATTTTTTAAATGAACCTAATTATCTTGCCAAATTATACTATCCCTTGAAAATCTTAACGGAAATTTTAATGATTTGAAATAATTTAAATTAATTTTAGCACCATCTCATAATCAGAATATTTATTAATTATTAAATCAATGAGTGGTGCCATCTGTTAATTAATAATTAAACTAGAATTTTTAACTAATTTATCTAAAGAAAAAAATTTCAATTAAGATTTTCAAGGGATAGAATTTGGCAAGATAATTAGGTTCATTTGGAATAAATTCCCTTGAGGTTTGTATTATATAAAGATTAAATTTTACATTTGTTAGCACAAAAATTGAGGAGTGCCTACATCTAAATCTCATATATAAATTTTTTTGTGACCAACTATATCTATAATTTAATATTCTTATATGCTAATGATCATGTACTACAAAGATGAAACAAATTAAAAATGATCTCAAAAAAACTTTTAAAGCATCAAAATTTCCAAAATATTTTGCAATATGCAGTTCCAAAAACTGATAATATTGGATCAAATAATAACCATATTGATGATTTTGATGATTCTAAACAATCATGAAATTTTTTTTAAATTAAAAATTATCTCAAAAAAACTTTTAAAGCATCAAAATTTTCAAAATATTTTGCAATATGCAGTTCCAAAAACCGATAATATGGGATCAAATAATAACCATATTGATGATTTTGATGATTCTAAACAATCATGAAATTTTTTTTCGTTAATTGATAAATATAAGAAAAAATTTACAATTCTAAGAAAGTTTTGATAAAAAATGGTTTTTGTAAATCTAAAAAAAAACTTTGAAAGAAAAAATATTCAGCGATGATAGTAGTTTGATTTCATAATTGTATTGAAAAGCAGAATGCAATATTTGATGCAATTATTGTATATCAAATAAATAAGATTTTTTCTGTAAAAATTCAATGCATCTATCTCAGCGATAAATTTTATATTAATACGATTAAGTGAACAACTAATAATTATAATTGAAAGTTATCACTTCAATTTGTTTGAATGATTCCAAAAAATTTAATTAAGGTCATTAGTATGATTGTTAATAATTTAACAATAGAAATAATACAAAAATTTTGATTTATGCTTTGTCCTGAATTATATGTTTTAATAAAATACAAACCTGTAATAGATATCTTCTTTTATGTACTTCTCTTATATCATCATATGAAAATTTACTACACCTATATTAAAATTCAAAGATAAATTTAATATAAAATTTACTATAAATGTTTAAGATTTAATAAATGTTACTACATACATTCTTTTTTGATGTTTGCTTTTTGGTGATGAATTTGGTATGATGGGATCATGCATACTAGGAAAATAACAATTAATTTAGAAAATTTTATAAAAATTTAATAAATATTTATTTTCTTATAAATTTATATCATTTCAAAATTTCATTCTTACTTAGCTGGTAAAGAATCAATATCTCTTATTTCTCTTGTTTTCAATAATGTAAATCCATCAACAACATAAAAATGTTCTTTTCCAAATAATAGAAGACCTTCACATGTATCAAGACCTTGAATTCTTGCACATCGAAACATATGACTTATCTAATAAAAAAAAAAAATTAATTTGTTTCAAGATCTTTAATGAACAGTTTTACTTACAAATTTTAAATGTAAAACATATTTTATGACTACATTGAAACTAATTCTCTAGAGCAGGGATGGGCAAACCGCGGCCCGCATGCGGCCCTCGGAGCTACTTAATGCAGCCCCCGTAGCTAACAGCCATAATGTCAAAAATTTTATCAATAGATAAAATAAATAGAAAAAAATTATCAAATCTGTTCCATATCTCAGCAATATAGTTTATGTAATTTCTAGAAAAGTAATAAATAATAATTCATATAGTAAACTGTAGATATCATTATTATAGTGTCATATTTCCAAAGATTTTAAAATGCATATTTCTTACAAAAATAGATTTGATTAAACCATTAACCAGAATAAAGATCATTGCGCAAGAAACCGCTTGCAAAATACATTGAAAATCATATAAAATCGATCTATCAACTCAATACCTTTCGTAATTTCACGGTGTTTGTATTTAATATTTGTGCAATTTCCTAAACAGGTCTTTAATTGTTGTTTCAAATTTAAAATGATTAAATTTTTATTTTAATATATAATTTAATTATAAGAATTTCGACCCTGCTGAGCTCCTTTGAAAACGGCGTTTCACTTTTTTCGGACTGCTGGCATTAATCAAATCCATGATTCATATAACGGCCAATGAAAGTCTACCAAGAAAATTGGCTTACTTTTAACTTGTGATATTTTAGTTAACGAATGCACCCTTTAGAAAAAATTTAGGCTCATTCTATTTTTGGATATATAATTTTCTAAGAGAATTTTATCACTTCAGACAGTTATTAGGTGAAGGTGGGATTTTGGAAGATTTTTTTGCTGGTTTGTTTTAAGCCCCTTTTCAATCAGATAAATTACTAAAGGGCAGGATCATTTCCAAACACGGGCTACACCCACATCTGTGAAGGGAGGCCAGATTGTGAAGTCTAGTGAAAAATTCTTTCATTAGATGCCGGACCCGGGATGCGGCCCTAGGCACCATTTCATTGATACGATATGGCCCTTTCTCCCAAAAGTTTGCCCACCCCTGCCCTAGAGTAACTCTAAGTCAAATGATCATGATTTTGTATTTGAATGGCAAAGAAAATAGTTTCCAGAGAATTCGAGGCCAGATTGTGAAGTCTAGTGAAAAATTCTTTCATTAGATGCCGGACCCGGGATGTGGCCCTAGGCACCATTTCATTGATACGATATGGCCCTTTCTCTCAAAAGTTTGCCCACCCCTGCCCTAGAGTAAACTTAAGTCAAATGATCATGATTTTGTATTTGAATGGCAAAGAAAATAGTTTCCAGAGAATTCAGCATTTGGAATCGCAATAACTAAAACTCAAGGCCAATCTTTAAATTCTATTGGAGTTTATTTAAAAATATATATTTTCTCATGGTCCATTATATTTCAGTATCATTAGCAAGTGCTTCAGATAAATAAATAGTTCTTAAATTTTCATATTTGCTTAATTTATACAATTTCATAATGCAATTTTATTTCAATATATGGGTTTGGTATCTTTATTTCATTATCTTTATAATAAAATCTTACCTGCTAAACAAATATATATTGGATTTTGATCTTTTCAAGAGTATCAATTCAAATTTACAGTATGCATGCAAAAATTTTTTTGTTATATATTGTCCTATTGTAAGTGCTAGAATTAGAATGTTGTCTTATTATATACAAAAATTTGGAAGCTTATAATTCATAAGCACAACACATTTTTATCTTGTATATATATAATACCAGTTCGTAGATATCGAATTGAAAAATTATTTAGTGCTTTCTAATTTATCATTTTCCTGAAAGGAACGCTTTACACAATTTAAACATAGACAAAACCTTTTTTTATTTATGTTGGAAAATGTCAAGCAGAATTTAATAAGAACATCTTAAAGAAATGTTTTGATGAACAGCAAACAGACAAATAACTTTTCAAAATATAAATAAAATAAAGGAAGCAAAACAAATATAATAATTATTAAAATATAATTATTTTTAATTTATCAAATTTCTGAATAAGATATTCTATCAACTGATAAAAACCTAAATAGCTCCTTGATTACAAAGAGGTTTGGTTTGAACTTTGCCATCCATGATGGCAAAGTTCAAACCAAAATTCATGGATTTCTTACTATTAGCATTTACTAGGACTTAACAACACAAAACTATTAACATTTACTAGGACTATAAATAAACAACACAAAACTACAAGAATCAGACACAAAAAAGGATGCTTTCTATTTATCAAACTATTGGGTCAGGGACTTGAATACATGGAATTGCATTGACCAAAAAGAATTTATTGATTACATCACTGTTATAAGTCAAGGACAATCTGTAATTAATGTGATATTTACATGTATTATTATTGATAACATATATAAGTTGTACAAACAGTATTCAACATATATATTGAATACTGTTTGTACAATTTATAGTATTCAAAATTAATCAATTTGATATCATGGCAAAAGATTGCAAATTTTCAGTTATGTGTATATTATTTGGCTTTTACTAAAAAACTTTCATATTGTGAATTATTATTCATACTTATTACTTTTTAATTATCATATAGGATGCCAAATAGGAAACCAAACGATTTATTAATGATTATAATTGTGAATATTCACAATTATTTTTAAATTTTATAAAGGATTTTAAAATATATATATATATAAATTAAATATATAAATGTTATTAAACACATAATACTAGTTATTTAATAAGTAAATATAAGCTAAACAATTAGACATAAAAAGTGATGCACAATAGGTCACTGGTGGACAGTGCCGGATTTAAGCAGATTGCACCCAATCAGGCCCCGCGCTTGAGGGGGCCCCGTGTTTGTCAAAGTTTATGTAATTAAATATTGTATTAAGAAAAAATATTTTAAAATATATGTATTGTTTTTCAATATTCGTGGAACATATAAGGATTGGTTCTCACTAGAGCTACGTTCAGTCCCCATCTCTCCATCATTCGTAATCAATTCCATCAAAACTGTTCACACTACTATCCGTGCATCCATCCGTCTAGCCAATGAGCTAAAACAATAAAAATTCGAAAGCGAGCCAATCACAAACAGGATACAGGTTTGTACAGGGTAGTTATAAATTAATTGATCCTAATCACATCTCTCTGAAGCGGGTTCTAATCAATTTGTTATATTGAAATCTAATATATGCTAATTAGGCCATGGGGTTGTTGTTGTTGTTGGTAAAGATATAGAGGGTGTACTTATTGGTTTAACCCTTGAATAATGAAGGATGAAGAGAGAAGAGTTCAGGAAAGTTAAGGAAAGACTTAAAGTCCTGTCATGAAGCGTGTGACAAGTCACTAGGGAAAAAAGAGGAGAAGAGCAACTAAGACCTCACGGGATCCGAGATCTTGCATCGGAAATTAATTAAAAACAAAAGCAAATACAAAATCTTCCAGCTTGGAAGTAAACAAAATAAAACAAAACAAAAAAGAGAAAAATGATTAAACAAACAAAAACAACAAAGTAAAATTTATACAAAAATAAAATTGTCCGACAGTCAATTAACGTTGCAGCCTTGAAGGCTGAACCATGAGGTCACTGTTGGAAAAGGATGAAAAACAAGTCCAAGTTGGCAGGTGACTGGAGCGCTGAGACACCAACTTCAGTCGGGATGGCCTGGTTAGTCCTGGGTTGTAGGCGAATGAGTGGCTGATGACCAGTCCAAAGCTTTGGTCGTTAAGTCCATTAATCCTGTAGAGCTCACGAGAAAATTAGTCTCCAAAAAATAATCCCAAACACGGGCAGGGTAGAGTTGGAAATGGTGACTCTGACCACGCCGGTGGGAGAACGGGAGATCGGCGGTGAAAAACACAGAAGCACAATAATGACACCACTATACCGGCAAAACGGGAAAGCATAAGCACCAAAAAACACTGAAAAAAAGGGATGCTGAAAACAGAAAAACAAGCAGAGACACTGACGACGACGACAGGTGAGCAGGAGATCGCTGGTGAAGACACAATACCAAGATCACTGATGAGGACTTGGGTGTAAACCTAAACGAGAATGGAGACACTGGCAACAGGTAGTATGAACTCACTGGAAAGACACAAATACAACCGAATACAGTTGAAAAGCCTTTATGAAAGTCAACATCAAGTCAGTGGCCATAGGAAGTTGTTCTGCTGATAGGTGGGAAGTACAAAGCAGAAGATTATGTAGTCTACATTGTAGACTCTAATTCTGCCAAAAAATAGAAGGAGAACCAGAGTGGTGGGCCCCCGTCTCGTTAAGGAAGCGATTGAATGAGTTCAATAATTTTTTGTTGTCGAGAAAAGCACTAACCTTGCAGGGCCAATTGTAACCCGCAAGCAGAGCAGTCCTTTGAAGAGGGATTCTGGGAATAATTTTTGTTGTCGAGAAAAGCACTAACCTTGCAGGGCCAATTGTAACCCGCAAGCAGGGCAGTCCTTTGAAGAGGGATTCTGGGAATTATATTTCGAACAGTTAAATAAATAATGGTGGATGTCTTGCACCTCGGCATGGTTGCAGTCACACTTGTTGTCATCACTAAGATTAAATCTGTAGTGGTAGGCCACAGGGTTGCTATTTTCAATGAAAAATAAAATTGTTCAAATTTTCACTTTAATGTTAAGGCAGACGGCAGTGCGCCGGGCCAAGTTCGCGCGGCGCACACCGTATGTATATTTTTTATACGAACCAACTTAGGCCATATTTGCTATCTCCATAACTTTGCTTCCAATTAAGCTAGTAAAACGAAAATTGTATATCTTTTTAGCTTTAGTCCCTCACTATCCTGTAAAAATTTGAAGCTTTAATATCAAAGTCTCTAGTAGATAGAGGCCCCAGAATATCACAAATTTGAGCACTCTCTCATTCATCAAAATTATATATTGCTTCCAGTAGACGTAGAAACTTGAAATTTAGCACAAGTATAGGCCTTAGGATACAGATAAAGGAAAAATTCTGAAAATGCCAACTTTTCAATTATTTTGTGATTTATTTACTTCACTCCAAGCGATTGAGCACGTCGCATCGTATCTGGCAGTGCGGCATCGCCTTATAGCAATCTTTCTTAATGAATATTTTGGTGAATATAATGAATATATCGGTTATTATGAAATATTTTCGTGGTTCCGGCCGAAGACATACTTTATCACCTGTATTAAAACTATTAATACAAAACGGATAATTCATAAACATTGGTTAAAAGGAAACAAATAGCTAAATAATTCTTGGCGCCATGCTATCATAGATTATTATTTATTTAGTGTGTTTGTTTAATAAAATAACTTAAAAAAAGTATTGATATCTCACCGAAAACAAAAATGTGAAAAAATGGGCCAACTTCTATTCTGCCAGTTTGTTTGACCACCAAAAGAGTAGCGATCTAAAAACATGTGCCAAGTTCCATTCCAATCTCGATGTCGAGAAATGAGATTTAAATAAGTAAATAAAACAGCACAAAATAGCAAGAATACATTTTTAATTGGTATAACGTTTTTGGGCAATAATTGCCCCTCTTCAGTACCATATAATAAGCATAAAATTTAAACGGAACATTCCAGAATAGTTAAACATTCTCAAACTTTAGAAAATTTTCAAATTTATTTTCAAATTTAGAAAATAACATTTAACTATTCTGGAATGTTCCGTTTAAATTTTATGCTTATTGTATGGTACTGAAGAGGGGGCAATTATTGCCCGAAAACATTATACCAATTAAAAACGTATTCTTGATATTTAGTGCTGTTTTATTTACTTATTTAAGAATCTAAGCAAGTAGTATACTTTATTATGAGATTTAAATACTGAAATAAATTCAATACAGTGTTAAATCTTCAGGCTTTTACTTGGCAAGTTTTTTAGTTATATTAAGTTATTAGCCAGTTATCATGGATATTAAAACTTGTCAAGTAAAAGCTTGAAAATGTTATACTATATTGAATTTATTTCACTATTTAAATCTCATTTCTCGACATGGTGTTGGAATGAAACTTGATACCTGTTTTAGATCTCTACTCTTTTGGTGGCCAAACAAACTGAAGAATAGAACTTGGCTAATTTTTTCATATTTTTGTTTTTGGTGGATGAAATTTATCCAAATAAAAGCATACAAATTACGAAACTATGCAATAAATATAAATTGTCAGTAGATCATTGCAAGCAAGCTATTCTGGGATTATCATCATACTTTTGGAAAAGAAAGAACGTGCATTATTAGTTATTTTACCAGAATATCAGCATTATTCTGGTAAAATAACTAACATATTTTCATTGAAAGAATATTGTCATTTGAAAAGAATATGAAAATGCCCATATCTAAAAATAAATAAAAACATAATTATAAAGTTTGAAGACAATAGAGATTTGGGTGTGGCACCAGGAAAGGGTCGACGGCTGATTTCCATTGAAGTCGTTTGATGAAGTTGCTATTGATGTGGCTGATAGTACAGTATGAAGTCAAAATTCTTTATCCCAAAAGGCAAACTTTATAATTATGTTTTTATTTAAGACAATAGAGATTTGGGTGTGGCACCAGGAAAGGGTCGACGGCTGATTTCCATTGAAGTCGTTTGATGAAGTTGCTATTGATGTGGCTGATAGTACAGTATGAAGTCAAAATTCTTTATCCCAAAAGGACAAATCATGTATGTGCCCATGTGGTGGCACATGATTTGTCCTTTCTTTGGTCCACTGTTTGAAAAGTGCTTCGGTCCATTTTATGTTGGTACTCCTACAAGATTGATATTATGCAACAGTTGAAATTGCAAGACTCGAAGGAACAAACGGATTTTGTTCATTGGTTTTTGCCAATAATGGATGTTGCCGACATATGGCCTGGGAATATTCTATGGACTGCACTCCATATGTGACATTCTGAGCATTTTTCATTAATAGGTACAGCGAATATGCAGAATTCCCGCATATAGAATACATCGCATTTGCATGCTGTTAGGAACGACCACTGCATTCGGTCTATGTGACTATATGGTGTAGATTCACTGCTAATCCCGGCTAAGGACAACGGGGATCGATGGGAGGACCCGACTTCGTGATCATGATAAATGTTTTCAAGGGGTGGGAGTCGAGATTCGAACCCGGGTCCTCCAGAGTTGAAAACGGAAGCGTTTCCATGTAGCCAAACCAGCCGACAAAAATGAGTCTTTATTTATAAGTGTTACTTATTTTATTTATACATATAAGCCATATTTTGAGGGGCCCCGCGAAAAATATTCCAAGAAGAGAAATAAATAGAATAAATAAATAAGAAGAGAAATAAATAGCCACATGCAGATTCTCCTCTAGAGATCCCGGCGCCCCGATGCATCTTCCTTGTAACATCTACTCAGCACCTTTACAATATTGATAAAATGATAATTTTGGCGCCCTCCTTCTTAAGGCGCCCCGATACGGTGCATCGTTTGCTTACCGGGTTTAAGCTGGCCTTGTCCACATTTACTTCAGGCAATGGCGGACAGTTACTGATGAGCAGTGAATAGGCGCCCTCGGATAAAAACGAAGTGTTTTAAGAGCTACTTGGAGGGTAAATGTAATTCTGGTTACATATGTAGTGGGTTATATCTGGAAACCGCGATAATTCGAATTTGGATCGCAATAATTGGTATATAATTTGATACCAAAATTATATTTTGGTATCAAATTATAAACCGCGATAATTCGAAAATCGCGATAATGGAAACCGCGATAATCGAGGTATTCCTGTACTTTGATTATATATAAACTACAACAATTTTTTTGGAAGCGTTATACAAATCCGAGTTATAAAAGTACGAATACTTTGATTTCAAATTGGTTTGAACAATTTTAAAAATTAAATTTTATTACTACAATATTATACATACCATAATATATTATTATCAGTTCATCCAAACTCAAAATAAGTTAGGCCGCGTGGAAACGCTTCGGCTTTCCACTCTGGAGGACACGGGTTCGAATCTCGGGTCCCATCCCTTGAAAATATTTATCATGGGGTCCGGGCCCGACCCGTCGATCTCCATTTCCACAATCCGGCTGACCCCTCCGCAGGGGTGGGCAGCCTGTGGAAGTGCTTGTTTCGCCCCGCCACTTAGTATACTCCCTGAATGGAAAGTGGCGTCACCACATAGTATTCTACCAGAAAGGAATGTGGCGTCATTTGTTGACAAAAAAAATCAACCGTTATCAATCCGCCACTTAGTACTCTTACTGAGTGGAAAGTGGCGTCATCTATCGACAAACCACTTTTTCCACTCAGTAAGAGTACTAAGGCGTCATCTGTTGACAAAAAAACCTGCACATCGATGCTTGCAGTCTGTGTTTTAGGGGGATCTACTGTATTATGAATAATAAAACAAAAAATAATATATAACGAATAGGGCTTTCAAAATAAAAAATTATATACTGTATCTTAAAAAAATTTTAAATGATATTTGGGTAATTATATCATGTATAATATATGATGATATCCAAGTGCTGGTTCTACATATTTCGGGACTTTTAACGAAAAGGTTTTTGTCAACAGATGGCGCCACATTTTATTTTCTAAGAATACTATGTGACGGGCCGAAACAAGCTCTTCCAGAGGCTGCCCACCGAGCGGAGGGTCAGCCATATTGTGGAGGACGGAGATCGACGGATCGGGCCCGAAAATAAATTCCTCCCTTCTAAAAATTGTACATAATCATTGGAAAAAATGAGCCTCATTCAGGATGGCCTCATTAAAATTGTGCCTAAAATAGCCTCATTATTGTAAGATATTAGGTAATCCTTGACTTATTAACATTCAATTTATGATATTCCAATTTTATGATGGTCCTTGCAATATTTCAAACTTGGTTATTTTCTTAGCATATTGGCTAGAAATAGTTTTTTATTTTATTAAAAAATGTAGTAAGGTAATCGTAAAACAATGCTTAATATTTCATAATTATTCAAAATACATTATGTATCACTTTATAAAAATGGACATGGTGTTCCTGAAACAGCTCCGGCCCAAGAGTTTTTGGCACCCTAGGCAGATTCCAAACTTGGCAGCCCCAAATAGAAAAGGCCAGCCTGTGATGGGCTCTACAAGTGGCCGCCGCCAGATACAGTATATCCCATGAGGATATGGCGGCGTAATCTTATTAACCTAACCTAACCAAATAGAAAAACAAAATAAAAGATGCTAAAAATTTTTATTCAAAAAATTCAAGTATAATACGAGGGTCGTTCAATAAGTCCTTAGAAAAAGATAGAAAAAAGAAATTATTTTTGGTAGATTTTTTTTAACATACTCACCTTTTAGCTCGATACACTTTTCTCAGCGTTTCTCCAACTTTTTTAAGCCGGCCAAAAAGTAGGATTTTGGAAGGTCCTCAAAATAGGCATCTGTTTGGGCAATGACCTCCTCGTTGGACGTGTCGTTTTCCACCAAGTTTTTTCAAGTTTGGGAATAAAAAGTCATTGGGGACCAAATCTGGTGAATACGGTGGATGTTGTAATAATTCGAACTTTAATTCCATAATTTTTGCCATCGAAACTGCGCAAGTGTGTACACGTGCATTGTCTTGATGAAAGAGAATTTTTTTCTTTGCCAAATGAGGAAGATTTTTTCTTAATTTATTCGCTCAGCCGGTGCAATAACGATGCATAATACTCTCCATTTATCGTTTGTCCTTTTTCCAAGTAATCGACGTAAATGATTCCGCGTGCATCCCAAAAAACTGTGGCCATCACCTTGTCGGCTGATTTCACCGTCTTTGCCTTCTTCGGAGCTGGATCACCTTTAAAAACCTACTATTTCGACTGTTCCTTTGTTTCTGGAATGTAGTAGTGTATCCATGTCTCGTCCACTGTTATTTATCGACGCAGAAACTCGTCAGGATTACGACGAAAAAGTGCCAAACAAACCGAATCGATCACAGGATTGCGTTTATTCTCCACTGAGAGCAAACGCGGCACCCATCTTGCCGAGATTTTTTCAAACCCAGTTTTTCATGCAAAATTGAAAACACTGTACTTTGTGATATGCCAGAGGCCTCAACTATTTCACGAACTTTGATTCGTCGATCACTCAAAACCATATCGTGAATTTTGTCAATCATTTCGGAGGAAATCACTTCCACTGGACGTCCCGAACGTTGTTCATCATTTGTGGATGTACGGCCACGTTTAAATTTATTTATCCAATTATAAACAGTTGCAAATACAGGAGCAGATGTGCCATGAACTTCATCCAACTCGGCGTTGATCTCTTTCGGTTTGTTAAACCTTTTAAATAGAAGTGTTTAATAACCGCACGAAACTCATGTTTTTTCATTTTTCTAAATAAACAAAAGCTTGTTTCTTCAATCGACTATAAAAATGAAACCAAACGATGGATATAGCTGAAACTTTAACAACAGTCTAATAACAGATGGCGCTTACTAACAGCAAACATTTTTCGATACTATGAGTGCCATTTCTTGGATTTTCTAAGGACTTATTGAACTCTCGTATCATAAGATAATTGTAAGTAGAAGATCATCTGTATTCAAAAATTTCATATAATTTGAATAATTATGGAATCTTATTAATAAAAACTAATTGAAATTATAGTTAATATGATTTTTTTAATATTAAAGATTTGGCCCTACTTTTAATCATTGTGGATAGAAAGAATATTACTTTATATAATCCAAACTTCAAGGGAACTTTATACCAAATAATCCAAATTTTTCTAGCCAAATTATAGCCCTTGAAACTTTAACGGTAACATTAGAACGAATTTAAACTAATTTTAGTGCCATCTCATTAGAATAATAATTATTTTTATTAAATTAATGAGTGGCGCCATTTATTAATTAATAGTTAAATTAGAAAAGCCTGTACTCCATATATGACAATTCTGAGCATTTTTTATTAACAATTGCAAGTGAATACGCAGAATTCTCGCATAGCTCGCAGATTTCTCGCAGAATTCTCGCAATTGCTGTGTAGGAACGATCATTGCATTCGGTATATTTGATTATATAGTGTGGATTAATCCCGGTAAGGACGACGCTAGACCAACAAGCGGATTGGTCGGCCGGATGGCCGCGTGGTAAAGCTTTAGCTTACCACTCTGGAGGATCCGGGTTCAAATCCGGGTCCCACACCTCCACTTTTTCAGGAGGGGTCCGGGCCCGGATCGTTGAATCCCATCCGAGTGTCCCCCATCATGGGTGATGGTTGGCCAGCCTGTGATGAGTTCTTTAAGTGGACGCCGCCAGATACAGAATATCCCATGAGGATATGGCGGCTTAATCGAATTAACCTAACAAGCGGATTGATTTTTCAGACAGTTATATTAATTTAGAATTAATTTTTGATAAATGGATATATCGGTAAAGTCCAATCTATTTAATTAAAAATTAATTAATATAACTGTCTGAAGAATCAATCCGCTTGTTGGCCTCGGTGGTCTAGCAGTATGACGTTGGGACGTTAGTCCAAAGTTTCCCAGTTCGATCTCGGGCCGAGGCGGATTTTTTCTTCAGACAAATTAGTTAAAAATTCTAGTTTAATTATTAATTAATAGATGGTGCCACTCATTAATTTAATAAAAATAATAATTATTCTAATTACAAGATGGCGCTAAAATTAGTTTAAATTCGTTCTAATCATTAAATGTTACCGTTAAAGTTTCAAGGGCTATAATTTGGCTAGAAAAATTTGGATTATTTGAAAGAATATTACTGCATTAAAAATCAGTGATATGGAGCCAGAGCCGGATTTGCATTTTTAGGGGCCATAGAACGAGCAAGGCTTTGGGGCCCTAAAAATTCAAATTAGCTACGTCTAATTTTAAAGGCTCCTTATAACTTATAAGGAACCTTTAAAATTTTACTTTTTATCTAGCACTTTAATAAAAACCCACTTTTTTCTTATTAAAAGTTTATAAAAGTTGAAAATTGATTGATAGTTTTGGGGCCCCTAGAATTGCGGGACCCTAGGATGCGGCTTAGTCGGCCTATTGGTAAATCCGGCCCTGTATGGAGCTGAAGTTGGATCTACAAATAGCATTATGGTGGTGGCCAACCTGCCAACCACCGCACAACAGTGGCGTAGCGTAGGGGGGCAAAGGGGGCACCTGCCCCGGGCAGCACTTTGCTAGGGGCGGCAAAATCCCTATCGTTGAATTAATATTAAGAAGACTAGAGGAGACACAACAGTGGCGTAGCGTAGGGGGGCAAAGGGAGCATCTGCCCCGGGCGGCACTTTGCTAGGGGCGGCAAAATCCCTATCGTTGAATTAATATTAAGAAGACTAGAGGAGATCCAATTCCGCGAAAACAGTGAACTGAACGTCCGCAACAATATTTTGCGCAGTAGCTATCTATTGCGACTACGCAAAGTATATGGCCTACTACTCTCCATAAAAACTCTTGTCTTTTATAACGTGCACAACTGCTTGAGTATCTAAAAACAGTTTGGATTCGAGTACTCTCCATAAAATCTCTTGTCTTTTATAACGTGCACAACTGCTTGCGTATATAAAAACAGTTTGGATTCGCAAATTTCATTCTTTGTCGACGTATATTTCCTTAGATGGGAGATCAGCAAGTGCCAACTTTCCAAACAGAGTATAGACAAATATAAGTACCTTGCTTACCTAAAGTAAGGAGAAACAGCCTTTGACCCAAATATATAAATATTTGCGTAACTTAACCACAAAAAAGCGTTTTGTTGTGGAATAGTCTATTAGTGCCATTCAGTAAATTATAAATTAAACTCATTCGATTTAAGTTTTAAGGAAATCTAACTGCGTTACTATCTTACATGACATTTCGCAACTTGACACTTTTGTAAATTACTCTGTAATAACTGACTTATTGTTACATTGAATTTTCTAATTAATTGCAAGATTAATAAGAAATTAATTCATATTAATTTAGAAAATTGTTGTGTCATAAATTTACATATTAAGTAAATGCCACTTTGGCAACTTTATTCTCTCTTCCCTTTTGAATTTTATTCAAATTAGATTATTGGACCATCCAAAATTCTTATCACATAGAACATATTCCTAGAACAAGTAACATATAGACTACTAGATACAAGTACTTATAATAATTTTAAGTATCATAAAATAATAAAGTTTCAGGAGGTAATAATAATGAAATAATAAAATGATATCTAAATATCAGGAAGGTCATCAATTTTTGATTGGAAGAAAATTTTACAGGATCATAAAAACTGTATTTGATTTCATAATAATGCTAATTTTAGGTGTTAAAATAGATTTAAATAATTTTTATCATTAAAAATGCACATGAAAATTAGATTTATTAATTAAACGCCATAAAATAAAATAAAATGCTAATTTTTTAATCTGCTATTTTAGGAAGATAAAATGAAAAAGAGACGATTTAATTTTATTTATTTTTTATTTTTTTGAACTGCTATCCATTTTACTTTTCCTCCATTTTTAATCATGATGGACATAATGCTAGGGCTGTTTTAAAGCCTCCTTTCCTACAATACTGATCTAAAAAGTTATTACTAAATAATATTTGTTTTTGAATAATTTTAACTTTTAGATGTTCTATATATTTAAACTTTCATAATAAATTCATTTGTTTTAATTGTTTTAATAAAGGATTTATTTACATATAGAAGCCATTCTATTGACCACATTCCTTCTACATACAAATCAAAGCCTTTTGTTTTCTATTCATAATTTATTCACAATTTGTATGTCACAATTTTACTTACTCTTTTCACATTCGTTTGTACTTTTCATTCTTTTACATTAATTGTAGCATTTTGCAAAAATTTAAATTGCATTATAAATGATAAACTAAGTGTTTGTGTTATAGTATTCTTCAAAGTTTTACAGAAACAAATCGAAAATATGAAAAAATAACTAAAAAAAAACCAAAGAAATAAAGTACAAAAGTCATCATTGTAAAAACATATGCAAAATATCCTTTGAATATCAAAATACTAATCCCAATATTTTTAATTATTAACTTCACTGTTGTGTACATGTATACATGTAAAATTCATAATAATACAACTTTATACACTAAAATTTTATCTCAAAACTGTAGTTGATAAATGTCTAGTTGTTGAGCAATTAGAAATACAGATGCTCCTATAGTTAAAACTTAATTTATGTGTAAAATTTGCGTATAACCCAAACAATTGTTATATTACACCCAGAAGTACTGAAACCACAGCATAAATTAATTTTGTGATATGTTTTATAATTGGACAAATTAGTTTATTATTTTAGAGATTTGAATAAATTCAAATTATAATCTGAAAATGTTTTGATGTTATTTCTGCTATTTTGAAATATTGTTGTAATATGTTATAATATAAAATAATATAGTTATTAATTTGTTGCTAGATTATTCTGCTATTATATTACTTAAAATTCTTGAGTTTTTGAAATTTTCTGAAATTTGAAAATGAAATGGCATGCTCCTAATTACAAAAGTTTGTAACTAGAATGTTTATAACTCAAGGAGCATCACTATTGGAAATAAGAATTTTTGATTATTAAATTATTTATAAAATATATATATCTATTATATTGCCTATTTATCACTGTAACAAATTGAAAAATAGTTTTTACATTTTATTAAAATATTATGCATATTTACTGTTTTATTGATAATTAAATGGAGTGACAGTTTATTCTATAACTAATGTGTGTGTTACTTATGAATATATATTGTTTTTCAAAAGCAATTTCTTAGGAAATAATTTCCTCCTTTTTATATTTTTCTGTTTTGTAATTTTTTTAATGCATCATTACAGTTAACCTAATTTTATATTAGGTTGTTATAATAACCACATTATTAATGAAAAATTAAATATTATAATTAATTAGTAATATATAAAAATATAGTAGTGGCGCGTTATCCTATGGGGTAAAAAGGCAATTGCTATTGACCCCCATCAACAGGGGGCCCCAAAGTTCCCAAATCGATATTCTATAAACTTATTTTTGTAGTAAAAAAATCGGAAATTAAATTTATATTCCATACTGAGAACCCTGGATTGCAGGTGTGACGCAATAGTTTAAACCAGTGGTTCCCAAACATTTGTCTCGTAGACCACTTGCCATGTTTTTCGGGTTTGGGTAGATCCCCTGCTTAGCTAATATTGAATTTTTGCAAATTCATCAACTTCAAATGTGTTTTTTTTTGTTGACATGGACCCCTTGCAGATCATCGTCAACCCCTGGGGGGTCGATATAGACCACTTTGGGATTGGACCCCTTGTAGGTCATCGTCGACCCCTGGGGGTCGATATAGACCAGTTTGGGAAACACTGGTTTAAACTGTAAAAACTAACCAATTCAATTGGGGAAGTTTAACTGTAAATGACATTTTAGGTTGGAGAGCTTTCCAAACATATAACAGACCATTGCTCACCACTGATAAATGGCCTGTTATATGGAAAGCGTTTTTTTTTTTATAAAATTGACAATGATTCTATATTTTAACTAGAAAAATAATTTATATGCTATATATTATTTTTTTCTTTTTTTAATTAAGCCTTTTAAATTGATTAATAAACTCAATGCTTAAAAGTTTTTCCAATCAATAATTGAATGTTAAAAATCATCATAATTTGATATAATTTTTGTTCAAAATTTATTATTAGTTTTATTTAGTTTAGAATTTATTTTGGTTTGTTTATTTCAATTTTTTTAATTCACTTTTAGCTAAATTAAATTAATGAATAAAATATATTTACAGGTAGTGGAATGGATTTTGCCATGATAGTGAAACTATTTTTATGTATTTCCCTATTCTTTACATATCCAGGTATGAAAAAATCTGAATAATTAGTGTATATATTCTAACTACTGTTAGTTGAAACAATCAATATTATTTATAAAAGAGTATTTAGCACTTCCTCAGAAAAATTGCCCACTGTCAGATTTTGATAAAACTCCATAGATATGTTGGAGATAATGAGTACAATATAAAGTGTGTGTATTATCATTTTTCAAAAAATTAATAGCTGTTGAATTATAAGTGAAAATTATAAAAAATCTTAAAAAGTATATACAAATAATTTTTACCTTATGACCACTCATACTTACAATAGTAAATTCTGTGATTGGTCAGTGCAATTAATATGAGTAATTAACAAAAATTAATATTAAAATTAACAAAAAAGCTTTCCAAACATGTAACAGACCATTGCTCACCACTGATAAATGGCCTGTTATATGGAAAGCGTTTTTTTTTGTTTGGTTCTTATATTATTGTATTTGTTAAATTTTAATATGATAAAGTGAAGTATATAATAAATATCTGTAATGGAAAGTTCATAAATTTTAAGCATGTCTGACTTCCAACTGCTGCAACTTATGACAGGGTTCAAATTGTACCTCATTATAAGTTGAAGACTATGTATTTTTCATGTTATTCATGTTTTTTTTTCATGTATTGCATGAATAACATGAAAATAATTCATTTCATATGCTTTCAGTAAAAAGGATTCATTCTAACTGCATAAGATCAAATAAATCAAAATGCATTGACATTTGTTATGATCAAATGTTATGATCCTTTTACATTATCATATGAGATTTTCATTTTTTTATATTATTTCACATGTCTATAATCAACACAACTTCTGAATTACAATATACATGCTGATTTTTTTTAGATAAAAGCAGTTCAGTTTATCGTTTTTTACTATTTCACTGCTCAAATTCCAAATTAATTGAATAATTACTTAGCACACTTTGCAGTTTAAAAATATAACTCTTTTAATTAATCTTCATACAATACTAACGTTTTCACCGTACAAACGCCATCATCAGGTATTTCACCTTTCTTTACAATAGAATCAAGATAACATTATAACATTGCTATGGAACATTAACTCTTCAGAACAAATTCAAAAAACTTCGTTTTTCGTACGGCTTTAAATTCAAAATATATAATTACAATTTAAAATAGATAAAACTATAATATTTACATTTATAAATTTAGTACACATTATACAGTAAAATAAAACCAAATAACATATTAACTTGGAAAGTAATTATAACACAGGGACTACACAATTTCAATAACATATCGTGTTTCCAATAACGAGATTATCAGTTCAGTTAACATAAACTTATACTGTAACTATGTACTAAACTTACTTGAAAAATTGGACTGATAGGCCCCAATTTTGCGGCCCTGTATATCGATAATGGGGCCTCAGCGGTAAAAAATGATTAACATTTTTGGACTCAACACCTCCAAATTAGGAGAGTGCACTATAAAGGGGAGCAAATTTTCGAGCCCAGAAATATGATACCCGTACCTGACCTATGACCTATCTTTACGAAACTATGGGATTTTTTTCATTTTCACTGTTTTTATCAATCCTGAATCTCTGAAAATTCTGTTTTCTCTGTTATCGAGATACAGGGCTCCCAAAGTTGGGGTCTATCAGTCCAATTTTCAAGTAATTTTAGTAGATAATTTCGAAATTCTAATGAATTTTGACGTGGTTTTACATTGACCTATGACCTATCTTTACGAAACTATGCGATTTTTTTCATTTTCACTGTTTTTATCAATCCTGAATCTCTGAAAATTCTGTTTTCTCAATTTTATTTATAAATTTTAATTGAGGTCATCACAATAATCCTAAATTATACATTCCCTGATACCATAAATACTAAATGTAATAAGCAAGTTTTCAACGAAATGCCTCCGTTTTCTTTCAAATACGAATTCCCGAAATGAATGCTGGGTAATTTTCCTCTCCTACCAGCAATTTATCAGAAATGATAAAAATAGTGAAAATGAAAAAAAAATAAAATCGCAGTTTCGTAAAGGTAGGTCATAGGTCAACGAAAATGGTTGCATTCGATTCGAAATGTAAAACTACATCAAAATTCATTAGAATTTCGAAATTATGTACTAAACTTACTTGAAAAATTGGACTGATAGGCCCCAATTTTGCGGCCCTACATATCGATAATGGGGCCTCAGCGGTAAAAAATGATTACATTTTTGGACTCAACACCTCCAAATTAGGAGAGTGCACTATAAAGGGGAGCAAATTTTCGAGCCCAGAAATATATACCCGTACTGATTTTCTGAAAATATGTTTATAATTTTGATATTTTCCAAGATTCATTATAATTATTCCCATAATACATGTTTATAATTTTGATATTTTCCAGGATTCATTAATTTATTCCCATTGGACTTTTTTAGTTTGATTAGTGCGGTTTTGATATCTGCGGTGTATTGCGAGTTTTTTAGTTCGATTAGTGCGGTTTTGATATACGCAATGTATTGCGAGGATTTATTAACCGCACTAATCAAGGGATTCCTGTATTAGAATTCAAAACGTGTTTTCGCTTTACATTTTGTTTTCTAGGTTGTAAGAATTTTAAATTTTAGAGAAAAATCTCTTTGCAGCTTAATATTTTCCTCGCTCTAGAAAATTTTATCTTTATAATAATAATATATTTTGTGGGGAGAGGGGCGGCATATTTGGCATCTGCCCCGGGCGGCAGAAACCTATGCTACGCCACTGGAACTGTGGTTATAGTTGACCTTTGTCCTCCGAGCTGATCTCTCTGTGCCGACTGTTTTTTTTTATCAGCCCTTTTATAAAAGCAGAGACACGTGTGTTTCCATCCGTCGTGCGAATGCCGAATTTCCTTAGGTTGGAGGAAGGGGCGTATCGGCGTTTCGTGTCGATCCACCTTCTTTCCCTCCTTTTAATGAATTGATAAAAGTTTTCTCCTTCCTCTGACATCAGCCCTTTTATAGCAGAGACACGTGTGTTTCCATCCGTCGTGCGAATGCCGAATTTCCTTAGGTTGGAGGAAGGGGCGTATCGGCGTTTCGTGTCGATCCACCTTCTTTCCCTCCTTTTAATGAATTGATAAAAGTTTTCTCCTTCCTCTAACGGAAGCGAAGTTTTAATTACAACGTTTTTAACGGGAAAACAAAACTTATTTTAGCAAATTATAATAGATGGCAATCTTACTCTATCCGGCTTTAAGGTTGTTACGGGGGGTCCGAAAATCCGGTCGGATCCTTATAGATGTAGTAGGTGGCATTTTGAAATAATTCGCACTCAACTTGAACACTAGTTCCTGCCTTAAATAAGGTATAAACGAAACTTCGGTATGCAACGCATCTTATTACTTAATAGTTCAGTTATTGCCAGTAAAGTTACGATCCTAACAAACAAGCAAAACATAGTAAACGAAATCATTTTTTTGCATGTAAACGCTTAAATATGCAATATTTCCTCCATCTCCGTTGCTAATCAAACTGTTGCAACCCACATTGTAGCCTACATCGAGAAATCGTTTTTTTTTCATGTAAACGCTTAAATATGCAATATTCCTTCCACTCCCCGTTGAAATGCTTAAATATGCAATATTCCTTCCACTCCCCATTGCTAATCAACCGATGAATGAGTTTAACCCCCACCTGTAGCCTACAACGATCAACAAACTGCAGTAATGACTAATCAGTTTTTGAGTAGTGTACAAAGCCGAACCTGTTCCGCTAATGTCAAAACCTTTCTGTCATAGACTGTACTGTACATCATGTCCCATTATACGGTGCATTCGAAAAGTAACTATACACTATAAACTAACTTTTAAAAACTGCTTAATCGTATCAAAACTTAGTTCATTGGAATAAAGCACTAAAATGCAGTCAGAAACTACTAAAACATGGTTTTTAATATTATTCAAAAAAGTATTCCATGTAACTAAGGTGGGTATCCATGATACCGAAAGCGTTTTTACTGTTTTGAATAATATTAAAAGAATGTTTTAGTAGTTTCTGACTGCATTTTAGTGCTTTAATCCAATGAACTGAGTAACTATACACATATAATAAACACGATTATACTGATATTTTGACAGATTGTATTCCTTTTGCTGTGAGTAATGCTTTCTGCAAAGGTTGGTAATCCTGCATTGTGTGCAGTTGGCATCTGCTGCAAGCCAGTCAGACTGGTGACCATGATGAGCATGAGCATGGTGAGTACACACAGACGATTTCTGCAAAGGTTGGTAATCCTGCATTGTGTGCAGTTGGCATCTGCAAGCCAGTCAGACTGGTGACCATGATGAGCATGAGCATGGTGAGTACACACAGACAGTGAAAGACAGTTTTCCGTTAGATTTCTAGGTACAGCGGTTCCTAATCTACATAGTGTAAGACCACTAATCGAGAAATTTAGGGAGACGAGATTGGTAAAGGACTATGAACAAAGTAGTAGACTATCAGTACTCGATGAAGAAAAACTGCAAGATGCATAATTTCAACAAGTCCATGCAAAACTTGGTCCAACAGAAAAACATCAGTGTTGCAACTGCACACAAGGGCAGTTCATAAGAAGCTCAGTCTCATCCCTTATAAAGTGAAAGTGGTGACAGGTGTATATTAACAAGTCTATGCAAAACTTGGTCCAACAGAAAAACATAAGTGTTGCAACTGCACACAATGGCAGTTCATAAGAAGCTCAGTCTCATCCCTTATATAGTGAAAGTGGTGACAGGTGTATAGTTACTTTTCGAATGCATTGTAATTGTAATTTTTTGTGCAGTGTATTATATTCTATATTTTAACATTATTGAGTTTAATATCATTTTTAATAACTGTTTTTGAAATGTCTGCTTTAAAATTAACAATTGGTTAGTATGAACTAATATGAATTGGCTCCAATTCTCCATTATTCTGCTTACCTATACTATAAATGACAAAATAATAGATAATCTATTTATATTTGTATATCTGCATGAATTGTTTGGGTACTTCCAGATATGCTAGGAATTTGAAATTTTGAGATATGGACTAATTTCAGACCTTCCAGAAAATTATCAAATTTGTGAAATTCTGACATCATCTCAAAAATAAGATATAACATAACCACTGATTACTGCTTTTTTTTAATAATTAAAAATTTATGAAATGTAGTATAAGAATTTCTGTTTAGTTATATTTGATAACTGCTTTTTTTTTAATAATTAAAAATTTATGAAATGTAGTATAAGAATTTCTGTTTAGTTATATAAAATAAAATCGCTTGATTTTTAAGAATTAAAACCAAAAATTTATGAATGGTTTCTGTAGAGCAGAAATAGATCTAAAAACATCATAAGATGCCAACCTACTGTAATGACCCAAATTTGACCTCGTCACATCTATCACAGGGATTATATTTGTTGCTATTCATATAAATTATTTAAACTATTTACAGTTATTACTATAATAGAAAAAGTCATCCGTAGCCAAGCACAAGGATTCTGTAAGAAAATGGCAAAATAAAACAAGGGAAGGAGAATCTCTTCAACAGAGAGAAATTAGATTGTGATAGATTGAATGTCAGTCAGTCATGGAGAAATGAAACAATTGATCAAGAATTATCAACAGAGTATTTTATGTATGTAACTATGAATTAATTTTATATTATTAAATAGGAAATTGAAAAATTTATATAAATTTATGGGTTTAGATCAGGTTCTTAACCATGGGTATATGGGAACCAAATGCTGGGGTATGGGATTCGATCTCTGGATATTGGTTTTTATTTTATTTAAACATATTTGGAAGTCGTACTAGCAACTAATATAAGGAATAGTGGTGGTGATTATTTCGACAGTCAAGTGAAGGGAGTATTGGATCATATTGCACAATCACTGGGGGTCTGGAGTTATCGAAAGGTTAAGAATCCCTGGTTTATATTACTGTATATTGATTGCCTGGGCACAGATTTGCTAGAAATAACTATATACTCTCTAGATTTATATTCTCTTCATCCATTGTAAAATATTCTTAATTTTTTTTGGTCGGCCGGATGGCCGCGTGGTAAAGCTTCGGCATACCACCCTGGAGGATCCGGGTTCAAATCCGGGTCCCACACCTCCAATATTATCGGAGGGGTCCGGGCCGGCCTGTTGAATCCCATCCTTCAACCATCCGGTTGACCCCATCATGGGTGCTGGCCAGCCCTGTGTTGGCTCTACAAGTGGCCGCCGCCAGATACAGTATATCCCATGAGGATAGGGGCTATAAGTGGCCGCCTCCAGATATAGAATATCCCATGAGGATATGGCATCGCCGCCGCTAGATACAGAATATCCTATGAGGATATGACGGCGTAATAAAACTAACCTAACCTAACTAACCAAAGATTATATCCGGCTTAACCTAACCTTAATTTTTTTTGTAAACAATCTTAAATAGTAATTTATAATAATTCTCAAAAAAATACCAATATCTTTTTATTGTCAGAAATAATTTATGTCAAATAAACTCTGATTCAGTTCTGTTTGGAGATCATCCATAAACTGTTACACTATTTGGATCATTTTTTGACCGCCTCACTTGGCCATTTTTTGTCATGATTAACTTGATCCACTTATTGTGACATTGGAAATGTGAAAAACCCCTTCCTCTTTCCAAAAATTTTTTCTCCGATTTTTATGTAAAAATAGTAGAAAACATAAGAATTTCTATATACTGGTAGACTACTAGTCACACATTCTCTAACATGTTTTCAGTTTTTCAGGATGGGCCTGACCCGTTGAACCTCATTCTTCAATATTCCTGTTGACTTCATATGGAATATTTTTGACTAATTTTTTAGGCACTAGTTTTGAGTGTTGTCAAGTCTACTCAAAAATATTTGGCGGCTGGATATTTGAGTGGTAATGCGCTGACGTGCCAACAGGAGACCCGGGTCGGCATTTTTTGAAAATTTCTAGGTAGGTTTGAATGAGGTTCTGGGCCTGGCCCAGCAATTCCCATTTTTCCCTTTCCATGGACGTGGGTGCAGCCCGTGGTTGAAGCCTAGCGTCGGCTGGATAGTCGCGTGGTAAAGCTTTGGCTTACTATCCTTGAGGATCTGGGGTTCAAATCCGGATCCCACACCTCCAGTTTTCCAGGAGGGAGTCTGGGCCTGGTCCGTTGAACCCCATCCTTCAATCATCCAGTTGACTCCATCATGGGTGTTGGCCAGTCTGTGATGGGTTCTATAAGTGGCCGCCGCCAGATACAGAATATCATGAGGATATGTCGGCTTAATCTAACTAACGTAACCTTGGAGCTTAGCCTCCCTGTTTGAAAAGGGATGAGATTCAGCAACAATTGCCCCTGAAACTAACTAATTTTCAGGGTCGGCTGGTTTGGCCGCTTGGAAACGCATAGGCTCTTCATTCCAGAGAGAACCCGGGTCCACTCCTTGAAAATATCATGGAGTCCGGGTCCTGCCTATCGATTCCTGTCCTCCACAATCCGTCTGACTCTATCCGCAGGGATGGGCAGCCTGTGAAAAGGCTTGTTTCGCCCGTCACTTAAGTGTTTTAATTGAATGAAATGTGGCATCATCTGTTGTCAAAAAAGAACTAGAATTCAGGATTTCGAAGCAATCTAGTATTTGTTATTGAAAGTAGAAGCACGTTAAATGTTATAAAGCATGAATATAGCAAACAAAATCTTTTATTCAGTTAAATATCCCAGAAAAATTCAAGATTAATAATTTGCACAAAAATGGCAGTGACGTCAAGAGTGAAGCAGTTATAGTTCGTCCGCGAGAAGAAATACTGATCAAAATACTTTCATGTATAAAGTTTTAAAGTCTCATTGCAATCGTAATTCGTTTTCTTATCTTCGCTATAATAAAAAATCTGAGGGTAGAAAAAGACGAAATTAAAAAAAAAATTTCGTAATCGATAATATTCGTATTCGAGAATATTCTAAAAGTAAAGTGGTACCTTGTTCTTATGGGAAGAATAATGTAAGAGGAAAGATTCTCTATAGTCAAGTGAAACAGATTAAGGCCGTGACACCAGCGAAGCATAGGAAAGCCAACGCGACGCGAAGCGAAGCATAAGAAATCAACTTCGCGCGGTTAAGCGCGTACAGTCTGTCATGGACAAGCTCAGTGGTTCCCAACGTGTGGCGCATGCCCCGCAAGGGGTCAATTTGTATTTTAAAGGTAGCAATTCGAGAATGAGTTATTAACAGTGAAATTTTTGCATTTTTTATGGTTCTGGAGGCCTCATATACTGTATATAAATATGTATTGTGATAAAAGTTTTGAAAACTTTATTTGCTGTTTTTCATATAAATTCATATTATTTTTATGTTTTTAACAGTCTTTCTTCCTCAGTACTTTAACTGTCTTTTCATTCTTTTACTTTTTCTTTCATGGATGACATGTTCTTTGGAAGCTTGTCTAAACTAAGTTAAACGGCCTTTTATGTTTCGTTTACGTGAATAGAGGTTCACTTTTTGAATAATAAAAATTATATGTCACGGGGACATCAGGATTTTTGAGATGCTTAGGATGGGCATGGTCAAAAAAACGTTGGGAAACACTGGACTAGCTTTTCCCGTGTGGCTGTTCGACTTAACGCGCGTAGCCACGCGAAAGGAGAAGAAAAAGTTGAACTTTGACCAATCAGCATTCGCGAACAAGACGGTGCGACAGGACTTGAAGGTGGCAATCAACCAATAGAAATAACTGTTTTATATACTTTGGAAGTAGAGGAAATTCAAGCATGTGGTTGGGATTCAGAGAATAGAAAGAATTTGTTTTAAAAATACAAAAAACCCATGTCTATATGACATGAAATTAAAATAATAACGAAAATATACGATCACTTCTTTCTAATAACAAATCGATTACACTCCGCAAACGACCTCTATCGGCAAATTCATAAAACACGAGAAAGAACTCACAAGTCAGTGAAGTGTAGACAGCTGCGGTGCGGCGCAGTACAACGCGAAGAGAATGATGTAAATTTTTCTGTCATCTTTGCTTCGCTTCGCGTCGCGTTCAGTGTGTCACGATTAAACGTTTAAATACATAAAGGGATTACATTGAATGAATTCAGAAACATTGAATTATTTCTTTTATACTTTTGATTTATACTCAACCTATTAAATTTGTATTTATATCAATACTTTTGAATTATTTATATAATTTACAGAAATTGCAGTTTTTTTTTTGTTAACAGATGACGCCACTTTCCATTCAGGGAGAATACTAAGTGACTAAACGTTTAAATATATAAAGGGATTATATTGAACGAATTCAGAAACATTGAATTATTTCTTTTATACTTTTGATTTATACTCGACCTATTAAATTTGTATTTATACTTTTGAATTATTTATATAATTTACAGAAATTGCAGTTCTTTTTTTTGTTAACAGATGACGCCACTTTCCATTCAGGGAGAATACTTTGATGATTACAAACAAAGAAAAATTGCAAATAAATAGTGTGTAAAGATTTCCATATTTGCATATTTCTGATTTAAGTATTAAAATCTTTAATAATAAAATATTAGAATTTGCAAATTCCAGTTGAAAATACAGTATAATTTGTGATTAATGAATTGATTTCACACAAAAAGAGTATTATTTCAGTGTACCAATGTTCAGTCTACCAATTTGTTTTTATTTACTTATGAAATAAAAGAATCTGCTATCTGAACAATTTTAAAAGAAATCATTTCTCTGTTCTTTGCTCTAGATCAGGGGTTCCCAACGATTTTAAAGGGGGTCAATGATGATCAAGGGGTCTATTGGGGGTCGATAGCCGAATATGCACCGGCGATTGATCGGCATAATCAAGATAAAGATACCATTGATTACAAAAAATTTATCAATAAAATCGATAATGAACTGTTTATTGATATAAAACTATATCATGTAATAAGGAAAAAATCATATGAAATAAATATAAGGGAAAATACACTAAAATTATTTGATATATTTTAAAAACCAATAATATTTTTTAAATATATTAATTTTTTATGCAATAAGTGCAATATAAAAAAGTAAAACGCAGGAACAATAGTACAAAAAATAATAAAACAAATCTAATAAACCATTTTTTCAAAACTTTTGTTCATATTCTTAGTCTAATTGTTATCTTTAAGTTATTTATGTACAATTATTTATATTATGATTATGTTGTATGCTGTATATTATGGAGAAAAATGTTAGGGGGTCGATGAAGAAAACCTTCTTTTAAAAGGGGTCGATGCAAGAAAAAGGTTGGGAATCCCTGCTCTAGATTATTTAGAAGTCAAAGTTTTAATTTGTTCATATTCTTGTGCTGAGAATAATAAATTATAATAGCAGTTGTTAATTTTGTTCTTTATGTTTTGAATTCATTGACAGAATTTAGTATAACAATAAAAAATTTTAAGAAAAGTTGTAGAAAATTCCAAGGAATTAATTACAGTACATTCAATACACTCGATTGACAAAAATTCAATATCGTACTTAACTGCAGTCGATTTATTTATTGTAATCAATCTTAGTTAACGTTTATAAGGATATTTTATTAACTAGGACTATATTGTCTCAAAAATTTAATGAATACAGTATATGGTTCATATCTAGCCTAAAAACGAGAAGGCTGACCCAACAATCAAATATTGTCGTCTGCTTCAGCCGTTGGCAACCACTTGGGGGCGCTGTATACGCCTGGTTACGCTGAAAACGTCGAGTTTCCCTTCCTCTTATTCTAGGTTTCCTTGGATAGCATCTGTGTATACTGAAAACGTTTTTGATTGAAAATTAAAGTGTTTGGTTGTTTATCCTACTGCTAAATGTGCTGTTGATCTTTATGAGTTGTATGCTGATCTGTAATCAAATCAAGAACCTTTGAATTAATGTCCTATAAATGCCCCCATATCATATCAATCAACTGCCATAATATCTATCAAATTTTCAATATAATTTGTATAACATAATTTGGCAATTAGATAGATCGGAGCAGAATAATAAGCAATCAGTCCTCATCAAGCTAATTCTGTAATGACCTCACTGTAGCAAAGCTGAATAAAAGAGATTTTTTAATATTTAGTTTAAAAATTTATTTTCTGAGTTTTCAATAAATATCTAAAGATTAAAAGGATAAATATATGAATAGTATTCTTATATCAGTCATAACACTATTACGACATTTTCTTTTATCACATACATTTTTAGATAAAAGAAAGAATTATTTAATAAAAAATGAACTATATCAGAAATTTTTTTAAAAAAGATTGAATAGATCAAGGATAACAGGATTTTTAAGGATGTATGCCAAAATTATCTAAAGTTTTGTAGAACTACCTTTATATAATGATCCAAATTTTAAATAATATATCAGCTATAAGAAATATAAAAATAAGGACTGTTTTAGGTGGAAAAAACATTTAATGTTGCAAATATAATACACTCTGGAGCACTTTTAGATTCAACAAGTCCTCATCAGCAGGATTACATATGTTCATAAGTAAATACTTAAGATAAACTTAATATTATATAACAAAACTGGATCAGATTCAGTGGCAGATTAAGCGGTAAGCGGACTAAGCAGCCACATAGGGCCCAGAAGTCTTAAAATATCTTTTCATTAGTGTTCGAGGAAAATTAATTTTTTTGTATATATCAAATAATTATTTTTTGTTGTCCAAATATCATAATAATAACATTGATGTTTGTACTTTTGAAGATGAATAATAATAAATAATAATTATTTTAGTTTGACTATAAAAGAACAATAACATATCATAACACAAACCCCACTACGAGAATTACAATAAAAAAATATTAATCAAGCCAAATGACTCCTGGTGTATCATTTTGGAGCTAAACTGCAATTAATTATTATTTTATTAATTTGTGTTATGGTGTCACCATCTAATATTTAATGGGTGAATTTTAATATTTGACTAATTTCCCAAAATAAAAATTTATTTTGATCTGGAATCAAATTGAAACTTTGGGTTAATGCACTTAACTATTTAGGTCTAGTTTTATAATGTCCTTTTAAAATTCCTGTTAGTTTTAACCACCAGTTATATTTTACAATAAATTAGATAAATGCTCATTGGTAGTTACTGACATTAAACTATCAATTAGCATTTATCTAACAATTTTAAAACAGATAACTGGTGGTTAAAGCTAATAGGAACTTTAATTGGACATTGTAGAACTGTGTGTTAGACTATCAAAGAAACTGGTAGATTTCCATTTTGGGAAGTTCATATATTAATTAATTTAGATCATTTATTCAACCAGCATTCTTAAATGATCTATGTAGCTACAAGCCCCATGGTAAATATGGGCAGACACAGCCTTTGCTCAAGTCAAATTATCTGACTTGAACAAAGCCTATTTGCTAATAAATTCAATAACTTACTCATGATAAAATTCTGTATCAACAAATAATCTTGGCTGATCTAAAGCAGTTTGGGGATCCATTCCAAATATTAACATGTTTAGCAATATCTATAATATTAAAAATCAATTCTGAAAAAAATTTTTTAACTTCTTAAATGCTAAATAAATTACTAAAATTTCATTTAAATAAAAATAAGATTACTTTAAGTTAAAACAAAAAATATTCAATAATCAGAATAATTTGTTATGAATTATATACAAATTTTTATTTTTTATATTAAATTGCTAATTTAAAAATTATTTTATATAATTTACTAATAGTAATTTAATGCTAATATTTTTAAATGTATAAAAGTGAAGGAAACTTAACAAAGCTTTTTCATTTAGCAACAGTTTTTGAAGAAATAAATCATTTTATTAAAGCTACCAAAAAGTAAATATTAAAAACTTTTATTAATAAATTTCCAAAGCAAGTAATTTGTACTTCTAATTATAGATTATTAATTGCTAAATGAAATAAAAACCCAAAACCAAAATATAATGAAAAAAATTTTCAGATTTATATAATCCATTGTCAATAAATAAATTTATTAAAACATTAATAAATCAGCAATTGAATCAAATAATGGGAACTATAGAACAGATTTGATTGAGATAATTGTACTCAATTTGATTATTAGTAGATTTATAAAATTATAATTTTATTCTCTAATATTGTAAGTATCAGAACTTTTTCAAATTTTTATGTTAGCTCCTAAATCCAAAAAAATTTATTAAATATAAAAGAAAATTTTCTATATAAAGTTGCTCCTTGATTTAAATGGCATTCCATGCATATTATGTACTGTTACCTGAACATGCCCTTGTGGTTGCATGAATTTTCCTACTGTTCCATAAGAAGCTAATAAATCATTATTATTATTAGTTAATACTGCAGGAATAATAGTATGGTAGGGAAATTTTGATGGCCCAAATACATTTGGATGACCAGATTCCAATGAAAAATTCAATCCTCTATTCTAAAATATACCAAAATATTTTATAAAAATTATAAATTTCATTAAACAGATTTTTGTTAAATTGAATTTCAATATATACATGCAAAGGAAATCCACATCCTTCAGGTACAATAGCAGAACCAAAATCCTTATATAGACTGCTGATAAATGAACAAGCATTTCCTTCATTGTCTACAATAGAAATATATGTAGTATTTGAATTACTTCCACCAGGATTTCCAGGATATGCAAGAGGCATCACCCTACAAAAACAAATTTAATCTATGAAAGATTTATTTTATTAATTAAAAAATAATCACTTTTAGAAACAAGTGTTAATTGACCAGCAAGTGTTCAATAATAACATAATAAAAACCATTTCATATTAAAAAAACATGCATTCCCTGATCTACATTTTTGAAAGCATTATGTAAGTTGAATTTTCATAAATTCTTGTTTAATTTGATAAAATTAAAAACAACACTATTTGTTTATACATAACCTATACACAAGGCAGAAATTATAAATTATTATTGTAATAGATACATTTGTAAATACATATTGTAACACTGTAGCATTATTTATAATAATGTTACTAATAATATTATTGATAGTTTACTATCAATAATAAAGTCATTGAGAATTTTCATTAGAGTGATATTGTTGTGATAATCTATATAACTTATAAAATACAGACTGTGTGTGTGTGTGTGTGTGTGTGTGTGTGTGTGTGTGTGTGTGTGACTTATTAATGTGTAGAGACATAATTGTCATCAATATGTCTTTGGAATATTTTTCATTTAAGATCTAAAAAAAGATATTTAAGATTATGAAACAGAATATTCTTCAGTATCAGTTTGGATATGTCCCTATGTGGCCCTTTTATAGGCCCTTCGAGCAATTTTTCTTTTATTTTATGACATTAAGTTTCATTAGATGGCATTAAATAGTAAAATAAGAAGTAACAGATATCTTACCTGCATTACTCCTAACAGGTTTTATAGAATAATATACTTAGCTAAAACAATTGCTATGGATTATATTAAAGGATTTACACAGATTAATGCTGAATAGTTATTCAGCATTAATCTGTGTAAATCCTTACATCATATTTTTTCAATAGATTTTTTATTTTAAAGGGAATTTCATATTAAATTTATAACGAAAACTATTCAGCATTAATCTGTGTAAATCCTAACATCATATTTTTTCAATAGATTTTTTATTTTAAAGGGAATTTCATATTAAATTTATAAATAGGTTAAACTTATTCTAAATGCATTATTATGATTGTAACATATTATGTATCCCAAACAAAAATTATGTTTAATTATTAAATAAAACTTATGCTAACACTCAAATTATATACTGTATACAGAAAACTTCATTTTATTATCAAATTATTTTATTCATCAAAATCTCACTACTATTTATTTAACTGATCATTATATAATAATACTAAATAATATTTAAAACTGCACAAAAAATAATATATACAAATGATTTGTTTGTTGCAATTTTAAATCAAATTTTCATTCATATTAATATTCAACATGACAATGGACATCCTAAGAAGCATCCATAAACTGTTGCACTATTTCAAATGCTTTTTGAGCCTCTCCTTCCCTCTTTAAAATTTTTCATCACACTAAGCTTAATCCATTTGACTACAATGTTACAAATTTGAAGACTCCATCTTTCTACTTAAATTACTTTAATTTTACATAAAAATAAAAAATGCATAAAAGAATAGAAAACAGAACTATATTATGCTGGTAGGTATTACATATTATATTCTTTAATTTCTAAATAGCAAGTAGATATAAATTTCTTAAAATCAGATATATGCTGTACATTTTATAATAGGTTTCAATAGTCACATTCTTTAGTGTGGCTCAAAAAGTGATTTTTATAACACTAACAACTAATGACAAAATTATTCCTTTGGTTGCCCACAGAATAATTTGCTTTGTACAGACTTTTTTTTATAACAATTGTATTTCCAAATATGTTACATTATAATCTTTATTTTTTAAACAATTGAGCATAAGTATTTTACATTTTATAAAAGAAATCTCTATGAGTAAAAAATTTTTTATACAGAAATTTTTAAATTTTTAATCATTTTTACAGCAAGATGTCAAAATTTGTATTTCTTTCTTTCTTCTATGTCAGTTATCATTACAAATCCAATATTGTAATCTCTCTTCCTAACAGCATGGCATGGCATTGTTTATGGATGAATATTTTCTACTCAGATCAATCTGGGACAGAAAAAATTCAGCCAGATGTATAAATTTAGTATGTTTTTTAATATTTATTGACTTATATTTATTGTTTTATTAATTAGCAGTAGCATCAACAACACATTTCTTAAATTTAATCATAATATCTAAAATTCATCTCATATTGAGCTGGAATTGAAGAATTTGAACAATAAAATGCTATTGGCAGGTATTACAATGGATATAACATCACTGATTTGATACATGTTTTGAACCTGCATTTTGAACAATGCTACAAAATACAGCTGATTTAACATTCAAATTTCAAAAAATAAAAACTTCTATCTTGAAAACAAGATGAATTTTAAAATCTAGGATATCGGTAAACTGATATGGAACAATTGCCAAAAACCAGGAAATTCCATATAATGACCATTCTGTTATTGAAAATCTAGGATAAATGAGTCACACTATAGATGCTTCCCTGTTAAAACATGGTGGCAATTAGTGTTTGTCGGTTTTTAAAAACTGGGTTCGAAAACCAGTTTTTGGGGTAAATTTGTAAAATTCAAAAACCGTTTTTAAATTTTAAAAACCGGTTTTAGATACTAACATTAATACGAAAAACTTAATTAATTATTTAATTAAAAACGTTAACATTTTGATTTGAAGTTGCTTTAGTAAATAAAATTGCAATAAACTTTCTATATTTGCAAAATCCACAAAATATTTCAACCAAAGAAATCTAGTGTATTTCCACTAGCTTCAAAATTCATTATTATTAAGTTATCTAGAAAAATATTGTCTAGAATATATCCAAATTCTGGTATGGATCTTTAATCCAATGATGAATGTATCGGAGATGGAGAAACTCTAATAGAAGCCATGGAAAAATCAATTCATAAGATTCTTGAGGAACCTCAAGAAATGATATCAAATCTGAAGACATTGAAGGCAGAATATTCAGTATTTGAGATAACCAATAAACGAACAAAGAATTTTTTTTATTATCTGATACCTTGAAAACAATAAAACCAAGTTCAGTAGCCAGTGAGAGAGTTTTATATTTCAGGAAATTTTGTATCTAGGTTTCAGCGCTTCTCAAACTTTTTTCATTCATGACCCCATTTTTTATTACGAGATTTTTCGTGACCCCATGTATTAAATATGAAATAAAACATACAAGTAATAAATCATTTACACACTTATTAAGATGAACACAATCAACCAACTACACTGAAAATTCATATGCTGTCATACGTTAAATATTGGGCATTTGTGTAATTACATATAAACTGAAATTCAAGTGTTTGAATTTAATTTTTGCAACCCCAGCATTTTGCTTTGCGATCCCATTTGGGGTCACGACCATAGTTTGAGAAGCGCTGATCTAGAATAAGAACAAGATTAAGTAATCATTCAGTGGACATTTTATGTTTTTTGAAATCATATTTTCTGAAGAAAATTACTAAATGAAATAATTTATATTTTACACGGATTTTAGTTATTTTAGTTTTTTTTTTATTTGATAGGTTGATGTATATTTTATTTTGTTGTATTTTTTGTAGTTCCATAAATATATAAA
>AYEL01084664.1:0-32629 GCA_000484575.1 Olivierus martensii
AACTCTCTCAAGAAATTAAGCGTCTCTGGGGAATGCAAAAGGTAGTTATAGTACCCATCATTCTCTCCTCCACAGGAGTAATCCCTCATACATTACACAAAAGCCTCAAAACACTAGATCTACATCCAAAGACATACATAACACTACAAAAAGCATCTCTACTCAATACATGCAACATAGTAAGAAAGTTTCTCAACTCTGACACAGACAGTTAACTCACAATTAAACATCACAAGTAGCTATGTCTTGACTCGTGTCCGACATAGCACTTTGACCCGGAAATATTCCGTGCCCACATTTATGTACTATAATAATAAAGAGTCTGTGAGAATGCAATAGCATTTCTAGACAGCATTTCTAGACAGATAATAGCTTTGTTAAAAAGACTATTTTAGTACGATTTAGACCAATAGTCTCAATTTTTTACTGATAATAGCTTTGTTAAAAAGACTATTTTAGTACGATTTAGACCAATAGTCTCAATTTTTTTCAAAGAGCCATTTTAGACATCTTTGTGTGGTTGAGGGCTGCATTTAAAATTAAAATCTTAAGGAAAAAGGAAGATTTTTACATTAGATAAATAAACTGAGAAGTTGATTATGTTAACTATTTACATTTTAATTTCCTCAAAATGATATATATCAATTCATGTTCAAAATTATAAAATTATTTATAAACGATATTAGTTTTGATAAATTTGAGGGAAAATTTTTATTGAAAAATTCTGTTTTTATTGAATTCCAATACAATTTAAAAACACTTTAAAGTGATTTTCAAATATTTCATGAAAATTTTGTTTTTTTGAATATGTTTTGTACAGCATATTTTGATAATTATAATAAATGATTTACGTAGACTATAATAGAAGATGTAAGGGGCCATGAATTTGGTTAATTTAAATGGTCAGTAGGCTTTAATTAATGAAAGTGTTCTCCATTACTGATGACAGTTTAAATTCTCATCATACAGATATATTGATGCATAATGTTCCGAAATGTTTTCATATAGTAAATCAACTTGAAATCATGGAAAATCTAAAAAACAAAGTTAATATCAGAAAAGTCTAATACAGAATGTACTCCCTTGCGGTGTCTCTACCTAATTTTGATGAGAGAGCTTGTTCATTCCAATAACCGTGAGAGCTATGCCGGCAGTAGCTTTGCTACTGGTAGGGCTTCACATGCCAGACAGTCAAAGGAAAGGGACCAAACTAAGAGATCACCACTACCCAAATTAAGGTGTGAGGTATTGAGAATTGAGTGACACTGGGATAGTAAAAGATGCAATGTTCTGAACGATCCCTTCCAGGCACAAGGCAAAACCTTATTGTAGTTAGCCTTCCACCCGTGCTGAGAATTGAGTGACACTGGGATAGTAAAAGATGCAGTGTTCTGAACGATCCCTTCCAGGCACAAGGCAAAACCTTATTGTAGTTAGCCTTCCACCCATATTGGAGGATAACTGGGTGGTGACCCCTTTGTGTTTCCTTCAGTAAATTCTTGTTGCATGGATGACAAAAACACTCTTTCTCAGGGGACTGCTTCTCCACCCCACTGAAGGATTGGCAATTCTGATGCACCTGTTGAGGGGGCTGGGGTTGCCAGCATGCTCCAGGGTGATGGGAGCAATCTGCCTCTGCTTTTTCCTCCTCCACGAGTAAACCTAGTCTGCGATTGGCAAGATTGTCTGGAGTGGCTAGGAGAAAGCAGAGGAGGGCTAGGAGGATAGCTGCTGGTACTGGTAGTTCTCAGCTACTGGGTTACACTTCTCAACTGGCTTTGTCTGATCCTCATGTCAGTACCCCTGGTGCCAGCAAGCAGACCAGATCTGCAGTTTCTACCCCCTCTTCTGGGGAGGGTAGGCCTGCAAAAAGGATTCTATGCCCTCAGCCAGGGTTATATTCTGAAATATCATATTGACTTCCCTTTGGCTGGCCATTATCAAAGAGGGTTATCCAGACTCCAAGATAGTCATTGATGAAGTCGATCTTCTTCAGGGTAAGATCCTGGGCAGAATAGATGGAACTTCTTCAGGCGATCCTCTACTAATGCTCAGGGGCTATACTTTGGACAATGGTGCACTCATTTATACTTGTATGAATGAGTTTCCTCACTTCAACTTTGAATGAGTTTGCTCACCCAACTTTTGGATGGGTGTGCTCTTGGGCAGGGGACTCGCTTAAGGATTATTCCTGCAAAAGACCTTCCAAGTCCATGAAGACAGCATACTACACTTCAGATAACCACACAGGGGATGTGAATAAACTTTTGGCTCAATTCCAAATCTACAATCTGGGACTTAAAATTGAGAACTGGAGAGTTCTGGGTCAGAGCAAGGATTTGAAGGGACAGTTCATAATCACAATGGTCGATCTTGCCTTGGATAAGGCTATCAAAGTGGCCAATTTTAAAGCTCTCTCTAAGGTCGATGAAGGAACCTTCAAAGTGCTTTCAGATCCTAATTCCAAGTCTGGATGAACAATGGAAGTGATTGACCCTACAAAGGAGCATGAACTGATCAGGTTCACCGAGAAGGATCAGGTTTCCGAAAGTGCCTCTGGGCCTTCTGCTGCCCAGTCTTTGGAGGGGGGCATGGAAGTCTGCCCATCTTAGGCACCTGTAGTGTTATGGGTCTGAGAGTGGTTCAAATCAACTTCCAGGGGGTCTATGCTGGTCTCAGTCTCTCCGCAGAGACGAAAAATCATCTTTGTGGAAAGACATCTTCTCAGCAAATTGAAGTTTTGATAAATGAATTAGAAAAACGTCCTCTTTTAGTTTCCGGAAAGATAATTGGTACTATTACTAAGAAGTCACTAAAAGAAATGTGGAACAAAGTGAGTGTGTCAGTAAATGCACAACCTGGATGCAGTATTAGTGGCGATGCATTAAATTAAAACAAAGTTCTGAACGTGAAAACACGATCTGTAATACTATTAATAGAATCTGATTATCAAAACATCCACTTATTCAAAATATATCTTCTTGTTGGAATCAATGTAAAATTGAACATTATATTGGGTGAGTATTTTTTGAGTTTGTTCTGCTTTAATATACAGGGTGATTTAAAAAGTTTGTGCCAAAATTTACGGATTTGTAGAGGATAGAATTTTTAGTAAAAAACAGTCCAGTCATATTTTGTGATTTGAGGCTCCGTTTAAAAGATATAACGCGTGAGAGTTTTGTGAAAGTCATTTCCGGTTCAATCAAACAATATTTTTTAAATCATCTATAAATTTTAAGTATTTAAACACTATTCTGAAAAAATTTAGACCATCGAGATCAGGTGGTCTATGCTGGTCTCAGTTTCTCCGCAAAGACGAAAAATCGTCTCTGTGGAAAGACAATCTTTCCACAGAGACAGTAGAGAGATGTTTTAAGCGATGCTCCAGTCATTCTCTCTCAGGAAACGTCATCATTTTCCCCATGATGCTTAGAATATGTGTATATACAACGTCAATCCCATTCCAACCAATGAACTACTCGTTACATTGCATTTCAACGGCACTGCGCAAACTCAGTATTCGAAAACATGGCGGCGAATGCACGTGAATGTTTATCTTCTCAGCAAATTGAAGTTTTGATAAACGAATTAGAAAAACGTCCTCTTTTAGTTTCCGGAAAGATAACTGGTACTATTACTAAGCAGTCACTAAAAGAAATGTGGAACGAAGTGAGTGTGTCAGTAAATGCACAACCTGGATGCAGTATTAGTGGCGATGCATTAAAGAAAAGATATTTTCAGTATCGCTCAAGAGTGAAGGCTAAAGCAGTAATATTCGCTTTGAAACAAATAGAACTGGTGGTGGACAACAAAAAATACCACCATTGACAGCAACTGAAGAAAGAATGCTTCATTTGATGGAACACGAGTTTGTGTATGGATTAGAAAATGTACTTGAATTAGGAAATGATGAAGGATGCAATATGGAAGTAAGTATAAAAATTGTTGTAGATTCAAATATATTTCATAAATTTATATACCTATATAATCATTTATATTATAGGAGTCAAGAAATATAAATGCTTCAATAAATGAAAATTCATTTGAACCTAAAGTACAATTAAAGGGTTAGATTAAGGTGTTTTAATCATTAACTTAAAATATCTAAATAAATATACTTCAAATTACATCATTGACACCAACTGAAGAAAGAATGCTTCATTTGATGGGACACGAGTTTGTGTATGGATTAGAAAATGTACTTGAATTAGAAAATGATGATGGATGCAATACGGAAGTAAGTACAAAAATTGTTGTAGATTCAAATATATTTCATAAATTTATATACCTATATAATCATTTATATTATAGGAGTCAAGAAATATAAATGCTTCAATAAATGAAAATTAATTTGAATCTAAAGTACAATTGAAGGGTAAGATTAAGGTGTTTTAATCATTAACTTAAAATATCTAAATAAATATACTTCAAATTAACTAAATTTTTGATGTCAAAATTAGTGATCTTATCTGTTGTATATTAAAATTGAAATTATATATGGATAACAATGAAATATTTTGTCTTTTTTTTTAAATTTTATTCATATATTTTAAATTTATAGTAAATTAATTCTTGACGTTATAACTTTATTAAATCAAACATTATATAGATATGGATAACAATGAAATATTTTGTCTGCCTTTTTAAATTTATAGTAAATTAATTCTTGACGTTATAACTTTATTAAATCAAACATATTATCAAAAATATCAGAAATACAAAATATCAGAAATTATCAGAAATACAACCATCAACTGAAGTATTAAATTCACAAGCTGAGTCACCATCATCAAGAAAAAGACAAAACCCATATGATCCAAGTGAAATACTAAATTCACAGTCAACATTACCAAGAAAAAGACAAACTCCCTATGACTGAGCCAGACACTTTACCACAATTACTTGAATTGCAAAAAGAAAGCAATCTATCAAACAGAAATACACCCATCAACTGAAGTATTAAATTCACAAGCTGAGTCACTATCATCAGGAAAAAGACAAAACCCATATGATCCAAGTGAAATATTAAATTCACAGTCAACATTACCAAGAAAAAGTAAAAAACTCTCCCTATGACTGAGCCAGACACTTTACCACAATTACTTGAATTGCAAAAAGAAAGCAATCAAAAGTATAATATCTAAAATTCATATGTTAACAAAATTTTAAGAGAAATATAAGATGTTAATTTTCTTAGTGAAATGTTTCAAATTTGTTGTAAATTTGGTAAAATAATTAATAGATATTAAACCAAATGCATTTATTTTTCCATTGTTTTTTAGGTTTTTACAAATATGTTGTTATCGTTCATACTTAAAGTATTATATTACAGAAAACATATTTATCTGAAGTAAATTGAATAAAAAAATATAATTAACAATATTTTATTAGATTTTTACAAATATGTTGTTATTGTTCATACTTAAAGTATTATATTGTAGAAAACATATTTATCTGAAGTAAATTGAATAAAAAAATATAATTAACAATATTTTATTAGATTGGAGTCCTTAGAGATGATTATGAGAGAGAGACTGAATGTTATGGAGAAGAGAGTCGAAGTTGCTGAAGAGCAGAACAGAATATTATTAAATATTTTTCAACTACAACAAAATTCAAGTAATTACTGTTTTAAATATTTAATTCTTCAAAATTTTTTATAAATAAATATTTAAACAACTACAACAAAATACAAGTAATTACTGTTTTAAATATTTAATTCTTCAAAATTTTTTATAAATAAATATTTAAATATTTATCTTCTGTTCAATTAAAATTCTAAACTTTACATCATAAATTGTATATAATAAAGTTTTTTTATTTTATTTTATAGTGAACAACAATCAGTAACAGCATTCATCATTAAACGATCTGATGTAATATTTTGTAAATAAAATTATATTTATGAAATTTAATCCATGTTTATTAATATGTGTAGAAAAATATTTTCATTAAACATACAACAGTGCTTTATGAATCTTGTACTATTCTCATAGATATTTAAAATAAAAAAAATAATATAATGCAATTTGGCACACTCTTAAGCAAAAATTGGATGGCCCTGAAAAGGGCCTTCTGTAATTTAAATTTAAAATCGCTGTAGAATGAGTTGCTGCCGTGTTGTGATTCCATCTTCAGTTGGTTCTTGTTGTATTATTGAATGGCCCTGAAAAGGGCTTTTTGTAATTTAAATTTAAAATTGCTGTAGAATGAGTTGCTGCCTTGTTGTGATTCCATCTTCAGTTGGTTCTTGCTGTATTTCCTCAATTCTGTCATTAGTATCACACACTCTTAAGCAAAATTGAATGGCCCTGAAAAATGCCTTTTGTAATTTAAATTTAAAATTGCTGTAGAATGAGTTGCTGCCGTGTTGTGATTCCATCTTCAGTTGGTTCTTGCTGTATTTCCTCAATTCTGTCATTAGTATCATAAATTTCTTCTTGCAATGGCAGTCTGTGGATGATACATAAATTGTGTAAAATTGCAAATGCTGATATGATATGTGCAGCTTTCTCGGGACAATATTGAAGGCCACCAGCTGACTTCATATGTAAGCAACGAAATCTAAATAAATTCATATTATTGTTGAATAAAGAATGGTATAAAGATATAGATTATGCTAAAATTATATGTTACCTTAGTTTTAGTACACCATTGCAACATTCAATACGGTTTCTTATGGTATAAAGATATAGATTATACTAAAATTATATGTTACCTTAGTTTTAGTACACCATTGCAACATTCAATACGGTTTCTTGCTTTTGAATGAGCTTTATTATAAGCTTGCTCTGATAAACTAGATGGTTCAGGAAGTGGTGTTGGTATAAAGATATAGATTATACTAAAATTATATGTTACCTTTGTTTTAGTACACCATTGCAACATTCAAAGCAAGAAACCGCATTGATAGGTTTCTTGCTTTGAATGAGCTTTATTATAAGCTTGCTCTGATAAACTAGATGGTTCAGGAAGTCTAACACCTGCACGATGTAGGAGCTTCAAACATTATATATCATATTCTATTTATTTTCTTTAGGGAGATGGTGGAAACCGGAGGAGTTCTTGTATTTCCTCAATTCTGTCATTAGTATCATAAATTTCTTCATCTGGCAATGGCAGTCTGTGGATGATACATAAATTGTGTAAAATTGCACATGCTGTTATGATATGTGCAGCTTTCTCGGGACAATATTGAAGGCCACCAGCTGACTTCATATGTAAGCAACGAAATCTAAATAAATTTAAATTATTGTTGAATAAAGAATGGTATAAAGATATAGATTATACTAAAATTATATGTTGCCTTTGTTTTAGTACACCATTGCAACATTCAAAGCAAGAAACCGCATTGATAGGTTTCTTGCTTTGAATGAGCTTTATTATAAGCTTGCTCTGATAAACTAGATGATTCAGGAAGTGGTGTTAATAGAAATGATTGTAATGGATAACCACTATCGCCTATTTTAAATTTATAAAAAGTTAGATAAATTTTATTTTGAAAATTATAAAGCATGATTTTTCTGAATGTAAAAAAATTATTCAATACAATAATTACTTGCTTATAATTAGAAAATAAATTTAACTAACCAAGAAGCCATCCTTTCCTTCCCTGCAAAATTCTTCAAGAAATTTTCTAAATAAATTACAATGTTTCCAAATAAAAGCATCATGTGTAGCTCCAGGATATTCAGCTAAGCCTATTTTAAATTTATAAAAAGTTAGATAAATTTTATTTTGAAAATTATAAAGCATCATTTTTCTGAATGTAAAAAAATTATTCAATACAATAATTACTTGCTTATAATTAGAAAATAAATTTAACTAACCAAGAAGCCATCCTTTCCTTCCCTGCAAAATTCTTCCTTCAAGAAATTTTTTAAATAAATTACAATGTTTCCAAATAAAAGCATCATGTGTAGCTCCAGGATATTTAGCTAATACATTTGTAATAATTAAATTGGCATCACAAACCTTTAATAGAAACCATAAAGTTAATATGAATCTTGATTTACACAAAAGTAATAATAGATTAAACAAGTGTGTTAAAAATTTAATCTATTCTTATGCATATTAAAAATAAAACAGCTTTAAATGAACCAAACTAAACTTTTTAATTAATAATAACAAAGTATTATCAAGCATTAGAGCCCACTATCAATTCAACACATCTTAGATAACAAAACAGAATATTTAAAAGATAAACTTTTTGAATATAGATTAAAATTATATAGCATGAGGAAAATTGAAGTTGGTTGATATAATATAATAATAATAATGAATATAGCTGATAAAGACTATATAAGATAAATGGAATATACTGTATATTTGACAAAAATAACATTCAAAAAGACTCAAGGTACAATATAATAATAATGAATATAGCTGATAAAGATTATATAAGATAAATGGAATATACTGTATATTTGACAAAAATAACATTCAAAAAGACTCAAGCAATCTTTCTGCAACTTGAAAATACTTAACTGTCCAGCAGATTAAAAAAAGTATACCAACCAATTATTAATTTTAATATAGGGCCTAAGTATGATCTATAATGAAAAAAGTTCTTTTATTTTTAATATTCTTGTTCTAATTTATTAATAGTTAAACTAATGATGGATTCTAATTCTAATTCTTACTAATACTACAAAATACTTTATTGTTATTAAAAAAATTATGATTCATTATTCTAATTTATTAATAGTTAAACTAATGATGGATTCTAATTCTTACTAATACTACAAAATACTTTATTGTTATTAAAAAAATTATGATTCATTTTAAGCTTTTTTATATTTTGCATTACTCTACCGAACCTTGATTTGTTTTATATAATCTTATGAATAAAAAAATCACATAAATTGTGTTAACATTATATCATACCAATTGTACATTTACAGAATGATATCCTTTTCTACAAACATATGTTTCTTCATGTTGTTCAACTGGTGGTGCATGAATGGCTATATGTGTACAGTCAATTGTTCCTAAAATTAAATTTAATAAAAATATATTAACATAATATCCTTTTATACAAACATATGTTTCTTCATGTTGTTCAACTGGTGATGCACAAATAGCTAGCTATATGTGTACAGTCAATTGTTCCTAAAATTAAATTTAATAAAAATATATTAACATAATGTATACATTTATTTTATAGTTTAATCATCTTGAAATAAAACATTTTATAATATTGGTAACACAATTAACATTTTTATAATTATATCAAATTAGAAAAGAGATTATAAATTTAAGTATTATATAATAATCACTTGCCTAATATTCCTGGGAATCCGCTTAATTCGTAAAATTCCGTTTGAAACATTTACATTTACTTCTAATATTATTTATTTTCTTTAATACTTCGTCCGGGCCAACTTCTGATAAATTCATTTTCTGTACAATTCTCAAAACTGCCGATTCGCGGGCATCCTTATTTTTATATTCTTTTAATTTCATGTTCCATAAACATTCTTCCTCTTCGTACAGTTCAACGAATCTGACGGTTTCAGCTTCGCTCCACTTACGCGATCGTCGTTTACTGCTTTCCGCCATCTTAAAAACTTCCAATCGTCTGCCACTCGGTCCGAGTAATTTGGTTGTCGTCCGAGCTTACTCTACCACGGATTATGTACAACAGGAAACGCAACTATGAAGATTTTTAAAACTCGTTGACGTCAGAGGTGACTCCGTCTGACAGAGGGCGATACATGGTAAATCCGATATTAATTCTTCACAGAGCCATTTTGCCAATTCTTTTGATAATCGAAATCTTTTAATAAACAAATCATCTGATGAATCCCAAGCATTCAAACGGTCTCTAAATACTCTATTCCGTCTTAAACTACGTTTTATTTCATCTTCTAAAACAGCAACAGTCAACGCAACGGTAGCCATGTTGATTGTCTCGTCCGAGAGATAGGTAAAGCTATTGCTCTGCAGAGAGACAATTTTTAAGAGACAAAAAATTGTCTCTGACTAAATTGTCTCTTTAAAAGTACAGCAACATCGACTTAGAATGAGAAAATTGTCTCTCTAGCGGAACAACCAATCAGAAGCGACGTTTGCTTAGTGACGTCAAATAGTCTCTCTAGAGAGAGAATTTTTGTTAAGAACAGCATAGACCCCCAGATTGTTTATTAAATTAGCGACTGATTATTTAAAAAAATGCAGGCATTCATTTTCGAATGTTAAATTGCTAATTCATTCCGGTTTGGTAGTTGTGTATTGCTTACTATAACGTTTTTGTGTGTTATGGATCACTATTCTAATGCAGAATTAGCGGATATACACATCATTTATAGGCGCATCAGTGGGAATAGCGGAACTGCGGGACCACTGTAAGGAGAACATTTCCGCAACGCAGATCTCCGTCTAGAGCAGAGGTTCTTAATCGGAGGTATCCATACCCCTTGGGGTATCGGAACCAAATGCTAGGAGTATGGGACTCGATCTCTGGGTACTGGTATTTATTATAAAATACTGCATAATAATTGTAGTTGTTTGTATATTTGTCATTTCTCATTTTTGTGAAGGCCATATGGGACCATATTGGACAATCCATTGAGGTCTGGAGTCATCTTTTTGATGACTCCAGACCTCAATAACTTTTGTTACTAACAGTAACTTTTTGTTAACTAACACTAACAGTAACTTTTTGTTACTAACCCCTAGTCTAGAGTTACTTTTGTAAACATCCAACATTTCATCTAACATTATTAATTAATTAAAGTAGCATTAATTTACAATTTTGTTAATTTAACCCAATAAATTTAATTTTTTCAATGTTTCTTGACTCCTGTATCAAAACGGAATAACGTCAGAAAACTTTCACGTATTATATCTGTTAAACGGGCCTCAAATCGAAAAACGCGACTAGACTTTTTTCTCAGAATTATATCCTCTACAATTTTGTAAATTTTGGCACAACCTTTACGAATAACCCTGTATATATAGTGATGTTCTTTTCTATCCTCTCGATTTTCATCCTGAAGCAAATTTACTTCTTTCCAACAGATTCGTTGGTTTCTAATCAAAAGATAAGAACTGTATATATTATATATGTATTAGATATTATTATTATTGGCGTTTTCACGCGTACTGCATTGTCGCGCGACATTTTATTGCCTGCATACGCTTCGTGTAAACGTACCTTTACTCATTCCAGTTTGGTAGTTGTGTATTGCTTACTATAATATTTGTGTTTGTTATGGATCACTATTTTAACTCGCGTACTGCATTGTCGCGCGACATTTTATCGCCTGCATACGCTTCGTGTAAACGTACCTTTACTCATTCCGGTTTGGTAGTTGTGTATTGCTTACTATAATATCTGTGTTTGTTATGGATCACTATTCTAATGCAGTATTAGTGGATATGCACCTCATTTATAGGCGCACCAATGGGAATAGCAGAACTGCGGGATATCTGTAAGGAGAACATTTCCGCAAAGAAGATCTCCGTCTAGAGCAGAGGTACTTAATCGGAGGTATCCATATCCCTTGGGATATGGGAACCAAATGCTGGGGGTATGAGATTCGATCTCTGGTTACTGGTATTTATTTTTAAATACAGCATAATAGTTGTAGCTGTTTGAAATCGGAGGTATCCATATCCCTTGGGATATGGGAACCAAATGCTCGGGGTATGGGACTCGATCTCTGGTTACTGGTATTTATTTTTAAATACAGCATAATAGTTGTAGCTGTTTGTATATTTGTCATTTCTCATTTCCTAGAAGGCGGGACCATATTAGACAATCCATTGAGGTCTCATCAAATGTTAAGAACCCCTAGTCTAGAGTTACTTTTGTAAACATCCAATATTTCATTGAGGGACCATATTGGACAATCCATTGAAGTCTGGAGTCATCAAATGTTAAGAACCCCTAGTCTAGAGTTACTTTTGTAAACATCCAATATTTCATCTAACATTATTAATTAATTAAAGTAGCATTAATTTATAATTTTGTTAATTTAACCGAATGAATTTAATTTTTGTTTCTTGACTCCTGTATCGAAACGGAAATAACGTCAGAAAACTTTCACGTATTATATCTTTTAAACGGAGCATCAAATCAAAAAAAGAGACTAGACGTTTTTACTCAGAATTTTATCCTCTACAATTTTGTAAATTTTGGCACAACCTTTATGAATAACCCTGTATATATAGTAACGATGTTCTTTTCTATCCTCTCGATTTTCATTCTGAAGCAAATTTACTTCTTTCCAACAGATGGACAATCCATTGAGGTCTGGAGTCATCAAATGTTAAGAACCCCTAGTCTAGAGTTACTTTTGTAAACATCCAATATTTCATCTAACATTATTAATTAATTAAAGTAGAATTAATTTACAATTTTGTTAATTTAACCCAATGAATTTAATTTTTGTTTCTTGACTCCTGTATCAAAACGGAAATAACGTCAGAAAACTTTCACGTATTATATCTTTTAAACGGAGCATCAAATCAAAAAAAGAGACTAGACGTTTTTACTCAGAATTTTATCCTCTACAATTTTGTAAATTTTGGCACAACCTTTATGAATAACCCTGTATATATAGTGATGATGTTCTTTTCTATCCTCTGGATTTTCATTCTGAAGAAAATTTATTTCTTTCCAACAGATTCGTGTTTTTCTAATCAAAAGATAAGAACTGTATATACTATATATGTATTAGATATTATTATTATTATATTTATTATAAAATTAATTAAATATTATTTTGAGTTCTTATTATAAAATAAAAACAAACTGAATTCCGGTTAATTCCACAGAAATCTGTTTCCATTTCTTTCTCTTCTACCGTCAATATAACTAAGAATTAATCTGAAACATATAGTAAACAAAGTTATTTCTACAAAAATTAAATATTTATTTTGAATTATTAACTTAAATTATACATCTAATAATTACATAATATTCTAAACAAATTGCATTATAAGATGTGATAGTGTCTTAAATTTAAATATTAAAAACAGTTTAATCTATTTCTTCTCATATTCATTTTCTATACTAAATATGAAAAGAAAATATCGCAATATTTATGTTCAAATGTCCATTAAAATCAGGTGATTATGAAACAAATACATAAATATTTATTTGTGTTTAATTAATTAAATCGCAATTTTACTATGTATTTATTAATCTTAAATGTTAATCAACTAACAAGGGGAGGTTTAGACATTCGGGTCACCGATTTTTTTGAAATTGCGCAAACTTGTAGTAGTCCCTAGGAAAATATAATGTGTAAGCAATACAGTGCACAACTCAAGCATTGTCGAAAAAATCGCACAAGAAGTTTCATTTTGAGTTCATATATTCTAAAATTTAACTGACTTTCGAATGTCTCAGTAGCGTCGTGGTTGAAGATTTACTTTCATAATGATCACTGGTTCAATTTTTAGCTTTGACAATTTTTTTTATTTTTATTTATTATTTTATTATTATTATTTTTCTTTTACATTGTTTTATATAAATACAGTTATTTATATTTTTTTATTTGTTTTAAATAAGATCGGACACAGAAATCTGTTTCCATTTCTTTCTCTTCTACCTTCAATATTTATACACCTTTCAGTAATAACTTTAAGAATTAATCTGAAACACATAGTAAACAAAGTTATTTCTACAAAAATTAAATATTTATTTTGAAATATTAAATTAAAATATACATCTCATAATCACATAATATTCTAATCAAATTGCACTATAAAATGTGATAGTGTCTTAAATTGAAATATTAGAAACAGTCTAACCTATTTTTCTCATATACATTTTCTATAATAAATATGAAAAGAAAATATCTCAAAATTTATGTTCAAATGTCCATTGAAATCTGATGATTGTGAAACAAAAACATAAATATTTATTTGTGCTTAATTAATTAAATAGCAATTTTGCTATGCAGTTATTAATCTTAAATGTTAATCAACTAAGAGATATTGAACTTATTCTATAGATTGAATTTATTCTATAAAAAATAACATTTTATTGAAAACACGTCTTACCTTCTTAAATTTAAGCGTCAGATGATTGTGAAACAAATACATAAATATTTATTTATGCTTAATTAATTAAATCGCAATTTTGCTATGCATTTATTAATCTTAAATGTTAATCAACTAAGGGCCGGTTGCACGAGTCTTATTCTGCAGATTAAAACAGGCTTTAATCTGCAGATAATTATTGAAAACATGTCTTACCTTCTTAAATTTAAGCGTTACAGTTTTCGTAGAGATATTTACTAATACTGACTAAATTTAATCAAATAATTTTAAACGTTGATTTTTCTAATTCTTGTTCACTGCGTCGTAACATTTAGAAATTTTGCTATGCATTTATTAATCTTAAATGTTAATCAACTAAGAGATATTGAACTTATTCTATAAAAAATAACATTTTATTGAAAACACGTCTTACCTTCTTAAATTTAAGCGTTACAGTTTTCGTAGAGATATTTACTAATACTGACTACATTTCATCAAATAATTTTAAACGTTGATTTTTCTAATTCTTGTTAATGGCGTCGTAACATTTATCCACTGCATGCATCGTACACATATGCGCAGTGCTGGATTAATCTATAAGCAAAGTAAGCACGTGCTTAGGGCATCAAGGGAAGGGGGCAGCACAGAAATTTTTCATATCCGAATTTACCATTTAAATTATTAAATTTATTAAATTTATAGCCATTCTCAAGATTTAATGAAAAATGAATAAGTTCTGTTTATAAAGTGTTCTCTCTTGTGTCATCATATTTATAAGGGGGCAGCACAGAAATTTTTCATATCCGAATTTATCATTTAAATTATTAAATTTATAGCCATTTTCAAGATTTAATGAAAAATGAATAAGTTCTGTTTATAAAATGTTCTCTCTTGTGTCATGTTTATCTTGAAAAATAAAGTTCATTGTGCTCGCAAATTGGAAGCTATACAAATTTTGAACAAGTCTAGATGCATTGGAAACAATACAAGTGACAGGTACTAACTCATAAGTTCTTACTTGTTAGTTTAGTTGCCAACTGTCACTGATGTTAATTGCATGTGCATTCATAACCTCATTCTTGCTTTCAAAGTCTCAAACGCATCGATGGTGCTTAACGACTATTCCAATAGCACAGGGGTCTCCAAATTTTTTGTCGTGAGGGCCACATTGGGTACTTCAGCATCGCTCTGCGGGCCATAGCAGAAAAAGCATACTCTAGAATTAGTTATATGAGTTTTATTGAAAGCAGATAAACCAGAATAAAGTAAACTATTTGCTTACTTTCTTAAATAAGTAAATAAAACAGCACTATTATACCAATTAAAAATTTATACTTGCTATTTAGTGCTGTTTTATTTACTTATTTAAGCAGATAAACCAATACAATAATGAAGCAGATATAAGAAATAACTTTTTTATTTCGTTTTGAATTCTTTTAAATTTTTTTCTTCGTTTGTCCATTTTAACCAACCTTTTACAGTCAGAAAGATCGTAACTTGGATTACAGTTACTTTTTGCTATTCGGGAAGATATTTTGAACCCAATTTTAATTAATGCATTTCAATTCTATCAATACCCAGTGTTTTTTTTGCGGATTCTTATTGAAAAATTCCAATTGGGGACCGGATAAAATCATATCGTGGGCCGTAGTTTGGAGACTCTGAAATAGCACACCCAATTCTGGCTGTTTAGTCTATTAAAATGTAAGTACGTTTTATATACACTCAGCCCTCGATTTACACGGTAGATACGTTCCTGGAAAAATCGTGCAAACCGAAACCGTGTAAAACGAGACGCAGAATTCATACAAAATAGAAGGATATGTTCAATTAAACTGTAAACCGTGTAAATCGATCTAAAGAAGATTATGAAAAGTCGAGGATATGTTCTTTATAACCGTGTAAAATGAGATAAGGATTAAAGGAAAAAAAGGGGATTGGTTCGTTAATTTTTAGACACAATTTAATGCTTATACTTTTTCAATTTATTTTTGAAAATGAAAACATAAACATTAATTAACATCGAAATACGGTACAAAAAAATTAATAATATTCTATACATATAAAACAATAAAAGCATTCAAACATAAATAGGCGAGCTGCAAGCCTGAGAATAAACTGCAAGACTTGGACAGTAAAAATTAATAGTAATTGTGAAAGCAAAAGTGGACCCTGCGAGACTTGGACAGTAAAAGTTAATAGTGAGCGATAAATTGTGTGAGACTTGGATAGTAAAAGTTAATAGTGAGCAATAAATTGTGAAAGCGAAAGTACAAATAAAAACAATAAAAGCATTCAAGCATAAATAGGCGAGCTGCAAGCGTGAGTTGAGTTTAGTTGAACTGCGAAATTTGGACAGTACATAGTGAGCGATAAATTGTGAAAGCGAAAGTGGACTAAGAAGAGCTTTGACAGTAAAAGTTAATAGTGAGCAATAAATTAGATCGGAAGAGCGGTTCGTAAAACTTAATAGTGAACGATAAATTGTGAAAGCGAATGTGGACTAAGAACTCTGAATTATTCTGAAATAAAGACATAGATTAATGTTGTATAAAATAATTATCAGATTTTGTATTGAATGTAAGTTATAGTGAAACAAGATTATTTTGTTTTGTGTGAAAACGAAATATAGCTGTATTCACTCTTTATTAATCTCCACGATTGTAAGTTATAATGAAACATGATTATTTTGTTTATTTTGTTTTGTGTGAAAACGAAATATAGCTGTATTCACTCTTTATTAATCTCCACGAACTCGTAAACCCACAAAACGTGACAATATGATACTCTTAATTTGTAAATGGCATAATGCAAAACAATCAAATTAAACCCCCAGAAAATTTTTTGTTTTCATTTAAAAACCGTGTAAATTGAGTGCCGTGCAAATCGAGGGCTAGGTGTATTTTGAATTACAAGTGTAAGGGGCACCAAAATCAGTTAGTGCTTAGGGCATCAAAGGGTCTTAATCCGGCACTGCATATGCGCAACCTGGTGGAAGGAAACTTAATTCATATTATAACTAATTTTTCTTTTTTATAACTTTTCTAATTAATTATAGTATATCTTGCAATCAAATAAATTTCCAAGAGGAATACCATAATACGTCACTCAACGATAAAATTCCTAAAAATTGAAAGGTTCAATAACGATCGTTGGACGATTGAGAATTCATTAAAATTCTTTGTAAAATTTCTGGCATCATCGAATTAAAAAACTCCTTTAGCATAATCTGGAATTGAAAGGTCTTACTTCTTCTTTTTCTTTATGAGAATGGAAGTTATTTGCATAATTATCCGATGAAACTATGGCGGCCAGAAAGCGTGTTACTACCAACGGGCTTTGGTCGCTAACGTTCTCAGCCCGCCATCTTCATTTTCCCCATTTTGTAGCGGACGATGGAGTAACGTAATGGGAATGACTGATATGAAATCAATAATAATGTATCGTATAGCTAGGTTCGCAGACTGAAACTCAAAATTCTTTGTAAAATTTCTGGCATCATCCAATTAAAAAACTCCTTTAGCATAATCTGGAATTGAAAGTTCTTACTTCTTCTTTTTCTTTATGAGAATGGAAGTTATTTGCATAATTATCCAATTGGCAGATTCCTAGAAATTGAAAGGTTCAATAACAATCGTTAGACGATTGAGAATTCATTAAAGTTTTTTTGTAAAATTTTTGGTATCATCGAATTAAAAAAACTCCTTTAGCATAATCTGGGATTGAAAGTTGTTCTTTTTTTCTATGAGAATGAAAGTTATTTGCATAATTATCCAATGAAATTATGGGGCCAGAAAGCGTGTTACTACCAACGAACTTTGGTCACTACCGCTTCTCAGCCCGCCATCTTCATTTTCTCCATTTTGAACGGACGGTGGAGTGACCTAATGGAAATGACTGATATGAAATCAATAATAATGTATCGTATAGCTAGGTTCGCAGACTGAAACTCCTTATTTACGAGTGATTAGCATTAATCGATTAAAATATTTTCGATTTTGTTAATAATTGAAAAACAAAGAATTTCTAAGCCAGAACTACCTGCACTAAATATATTGATTTTAATAGATTTAATTAATTGAATATTTCATTTATCATTGTAACCAGAAGTTAATAAATTCCTCAGGATTGAATTTTTTAACACTTTCGACTTATTACTTTAGAATATGTTTTCTTTTATCATCATAGAAAAAAAATATTTATTTTTGTCAATGCCATATTTACTATTTTAGATGATATGGAGCAGTCGGTCTTTTTTATTTATCATTGTAACCAGAAGTTAATAAATTCCTCAGGATTGAATTCTTTAACACTTTCGACTTATTACTTTAGAATATGTTTCCTTTTATCATCATAGAAAAAACTATTTATTTTTGTCAATGCCATATTTACTATTTTAGATGATATGGAGCAGTCGGTCTTTCAAAGATATATTAATAATAATTTAAAATTTATTATTTAAAATTATTTTATATTATGTTTTATATAATTAGTATTAATAAGCAATAAAATTATACAAAACATACATTACTTTTTCTTTAGAGTAGCTGAATCTGTTGAAAATATGGAAAACAGGGAAAAAATGTGAATAACTACAAATAATGATAGACTAAAATATTAAATTCTACAGGGTGTAAATTATCTCCTTCAAAAAACTACACTACGACGTAGACGAAATTCAGGAATGTGCAGCTAATTAGTGGATGTCAGGTTATAATTCCGTTTATTCACATTAAAATTGATCTAATTTTCTGTGCAGCTAATTAGTGGATATCAGGTTATAATTCCGTTTATTCACATTAAAATTGATCTGCTCAATATTTTTCATTAAAAGAATATAATTACCAATATATGAAAGATCTGAAAATAATTTTAAATTGATTAATCAAACATTTCATAAAATGGTTTATAGTGTTATATAGATTTTCATTATAAATATAAATTAATTTTCTGTGTAGCTAATTAGTGGATGTCAGGTTATAATTCCGTTTATTCACATTAAAATTGATATGCTCAAATTTTTCATTAAAAAATAAATATAATTACCAATATATGCAAGATCTGAAAATAATTTTAAATTGATTAATCAAACATTTCATAAAATGGTTTATAGTGTTAATTATCTATTTTATTAAAATGCACTTTAATGAAATAAATAGTTGATATCTATTAATAATATGAAACAATGAAAACAAACTTATCAACACCAGATCATTATTGTAATATAGCTCATTTATTCGTTATTATTAACAAATTTCGTAGAAATATTAATATATAAGAAATTATTAGTCTATCATTATTTGTAGTTATTCACATTTCTTCCCTGTTTTCCATATTTTCAACAGATTCAGCTACTCTAAAGAAAAAGTAATGTATGTTTTGTATAATTTGATTGCTTATTAATACTAATTTATAAAACATCATAGAAAATAATTTTAAATAATAAATTTTAAATTATTATTAATATATCTTTGAAAGACCGACTATAAGAAATTATATTGATATAAAATAATTCATGGTCAATATACATTATCTATTTTTCTTAAAAAAAGGATTTTGTTTTGAAATTTTTACTTAATTTATTTTTTCTTGTTAATAATTAATTAAGCATAAATAATAAATATTAAACAAAGATGCTTTTCTGGAATTATAGTGGATTGGTTGTAGAGTATGCAGTTATTTAAAAGAGATGAGTTTTAAAATTCAAATAAAAAATTGTTCCAATAATTGGAGAACTATAAAATTATTTTTTCCAATATTTTATTTATTATAAAATTAATAAAATATTCAATTTTAAAACGAAACTGTTTAAAAAATGAAAACGAATTGAATTTCGGATAGTCTTAACGATTAAGTAATCTGTTTTGATTTCTTTCTCTAACTTAAAACATACACCTTCCATGTAGAATTATCAAATAAGAGTATGCAGCTATTTAAAAGAGATGAGTTTCAAAATTCAAATAAAAAATTGTTCCAATAATTGGAGAACTATCAAATTATTTTTTCCAATATTTTATTTATTATAAAATTAATAAAATATTTAGTTTGAACTGTTTAAAAAATGAAAACGAATTGAATTTCGGATAGCCTTAAAGATTAAGTAATCTGTTTTGATTTGTTTCTCTAACTTAAAAACATACACCTTCCATGTAGAATTATCATATAATTTATCTGAAACACGTTGTAAATGATGTCATTTTTACAAAAATTTAAATATTAATATTGTCATGGCGGCGACCCGGCGGTAGACGAGGCAGGAGTTTTAATTTAGCCTGTATTTTTAATTTTTTACTTTGGATTTTTTTGTGCATGCACCATTATCGGAAGACAGTTAAGCCCCCCGATGACGTCATTTCCGGTCCAGTGCCAAAATTTCAGCTCCTACGCAAAAGTAGCGATTCTGCACAATTACTCATGCAATAAATATATTTATTCATATTTAATTAATTAAGTCGCCATTTTGCTACGCAATTTTTAATGTATTAATTAAATTTTTATTATTATCGATATCTTAACCTATTTCTTCTCATATTCATTTTCTATAATAAATTTGAAAATGAATGTCTTTAATTTATGTTCAAATGTCAATTATAATTGATGATTATCAAACAGAATACATACAATAAATATATTTATTCATATTTAATTAATTAAATCGCCATTTTGCTACGCAATTTTTAGTTCTAAATAATAAATCATCAACTAAAACTTATTAATTTAAAAAAATTACAGCTCATAATTATAAACTATTTCATACCTTCTTAATTTTAAACAATACAGTTTTCCTGGATATACTTATTAATACTGTCCAAAAATTTAATGAAGTTATTTTAAATTTAACATTTCTTCAGTTCTATTCAATGACTTCATAGATATAAGCGCTGGCTGGTGGATAGAAATCTAATTCAGATTATAGCTAGTTCTTGTCTTTATAATTTTTCTAATTAATTAAACTTTATCATATCTTCAAAAAAATTTCCAAGTGAAATATGTTGATACAGATAAGCACCATGATGCTCGAAGTAATTGCTAGAAAATGAAATATTCAATAAACATCGTTACACGATTGAAAATCATTTATCAAACAGAATACATACAATAAATATATTTATTCATATTTAATTAAATCGCCATTTTGCTATGCAATTTTTAGTTCTAAATAATAAATCATCAACTAAAACTTTTTAATTTAAAAAAATTACAACTCATAATTATAAACTATTTCATACCTTCTTAATTTTAAACAATACAGTTTTCCTGGATATACTTATTAATACTGTCTAAAAATTTAATGAAGTTATTTTAAATGTTAACGTTTCTTCCGTTCTATTCAATGACATCATAGATATAAGCGCTACCTGGTGGATAGAAATCTAATTCAGATTATAGCTAGTTCTTGTTTTTATAACTTTTCTAATTAATTAAACTTTATCATATCTTCAAAAAAAATTTCCAAATGAAATATGTTGATACAGATAAGCACCATGATACTCAACGAAGTAATTGCTAGAAAATGAAATATTCAATAAGCATCGTTACACGATTGAAATTCATTAAAGTTTTTCGTAAAAAGTGCAGCATTATTGAATTAAAAATACCATACGCAAAATCCGAAAATAAAATTATTTGCAAAATTATGCAAATACCATACGCAAAATCCGGAAATAAAAATTATTTGCAAAATTATACAATGGGAATATGGCGTCCAGAGTAGGGAATATTTCCATTCCTCTGTCTATCATCTTGATTTTCCATTTAGTAGGGTATAATTATGGATATAATTCATCCATGGAGACAATAGAATAACTAACGGAATTTCGAATTCAAGAATTAAACCATCTATGTAAATGTCAAACTAAATATAAATACTATCCACACTACTGTTATAAATTATTACATTTCGATCTTTTGCTTGGAGTATATTTCGTATTATATTCTTTTTTCGTTTAGAATATTATTTGAAGATATTTGTTAAAATATTTAAAATATATTTAAATATTTATTTTGGAATTAAATAGGAGTGTGGAAAGTAAGCATGCTTCCATTACGGTCTTTTGACCGACAACTATTAATAAATAAAATTTTAATTAATTTTATAAGTTTAATGGATTTTTAAAATGTAAAACGGAATATCTTACAGCTGAATAACAATTACAGTTTTTCAATATTCTACTAAGATTATAACCGTAATTTCGATTATATTGTTGGATTCTGCTTTTCACTGAATTGCCAAATGCGATACCATTCAAGAGATCTCATCAAACTGGTCAAAAATTTTAATAGAACACGCGGTGAAAGCCACACGATTAGATAATATTCTGAAAAATTTACCTGAGAATGCGGTATACGAATCAACTACCGATGCCATGTTGAACGAGAAGTAAAACGTCACGTGTGCATCATCGTAATGACAAAAATTGCTATGGTTTTTCATCTTGTTTTAACCGCCAAAATATCTACACACTCATATCTGCAAATGGTAGCCAGTTAATTGTCATTTTATTACTACTGTGGAATGTGGCGGCAAAAATGATTTATTTAAATAAAAAAAATGTGTTTACAAGATTTAAAAAGACATCCAACTATTCACTTAGCACATTCAGATACTCTTTCAATCTTTCAAATTATTTTTTCAGGGTAAAGTATGCTACTGTACTGTTGAATATATGTTATGACAAAATTATAATCTCCACGTGACATATGCAGAACATACGAATATCAGTAAAACATTTAAACTTGCGATAAAGTTAATTATTTTTATATTGAAACAATATAATATACAATCCAATCCAATCCTAGCCGTTCAATCGTGTCCGATTCTTGGCTATCCTACGGGTCATGTCCCTTCATGTCTTCCTGTCCCTGACCAATTCCCACAGTTCTTCGATGTTCTTGCCCGTGTCCTTCTTGATTGTAGCCAGCCAACGGGCCTTCGGTCTTCCTCTAGGTCTTGTTCTGCTCATCCTCCCCAGCATCACATCCTTCTCTAGCGAGTTGGCCCGCATCACATGACAGAAAAAAGTCAGCTTCTGCCGGGTGATCTTGCCTTCCAGGGAAAAATCGGGATGGATGCGCTCCAAGACTGACTTGTTGGTGACCCTCGCTGTCCAGGGGATCCTCAGGAGTCTTCTCCAGCACCACAGTTCGAACGCATCAATCTTTCTCCTGTCTGCCTTTGTTAGGATCCAGGTCTCACACCCGTAGGTGGCAATGGGAAACACAATGGCGGTGACCAGTCTGCGCTTGGTGGTGATTGAGACGTCCTTACACCTCCAAATTGGGTACATGTTGACCATCGCTGTGCGCCCGAGGGCGATTGATGGTGTGATTTTGGGGCGCAAGTCGCCATTGCAGTCTACCTTGGAGCCCAGGAAGATGAAGCTGTCGGCCACCTCGATCTCTTCGTTGTTGATCTTTATATCGACTTCCTTGGCAGCAATGGTCATAATTTTGTTTTCTTTATGTTCAACTGAAGTCCTATCTTCTCGCTTTCATTTTTTAGCTTCATGATTATCCGCTTCAGGTCCTTCTCGCTTTCTGCCAGCAAAGTCGTGTCGTCAACAAACCTGAGGTTGCTTATTGTCCGACCCCAAATCTTCACCCCCACTCAGATTCCTCCAGATTCCCCAATCTTCCTCCCCCTCTCAGATTCCCCACTCAGATTCCTCTCAGATTCCAGTTTCCGCATGATCATTTCAGCGTAGAGATTGAAGAGAAATGGAGAGATGGTGCAGCCCTGTCTGATGCCTTTCTTGTCTTGAACCAATCTGTATCTCCATATCTGGTTCTCACAGTAGCTTCCTGGTTCTGGTAGAGTGATCTGATCAATCTGATCAGGTGTTCTAGCACTCCCAGTTCCCGCAGGGCGACCTAAATCTTGCTATGTTCCACGCAATCGAATGCCTTGGTGTAGTCGATAAAGCACAAGTAAAGTTTCTTTTGGTATTCTCTGGCCTTCTCCATGATCCATCAAATATTCGCAATGTGATCGCGGGTCCCCTGGCCCCGCCTGAATCACGCTTGGACATCTGGCAGTTCCTGATCAATGACGTAGCCCAGTCGCTTCTGAATGACGTTCAATAGAATCTTGCTGGCGTGTGGTATGAGGGCAATGGTTCGATAGTTGGCGTAGTCCCTTGTGTCTCCCATTTTTGGTAGGGGGACGAAAACTGACCGCTTCCAATCAGCTGGCCACGTGCAGAATTTCCAAATCTGCTGGCAAAGAACCGTCAAGGCAGGTCTTGGGATTGGCCTGAGCAGTTCGGCAGGAATTCCATCGGTGCCAGGCACTTTGTTGCTTTGAACTTGACGCATCGCCCACTCCACTTCGCTCTCAAGAAGATCTGGTTCTTGAAGTCCCTGGTCTGTCTGATCTTCGTTCTGTTGATCGTCAATAGAAGAGTACAGGTCTTCAGTGTATTCTCGCCATCTCTCCTTGATATCTTGCTGGTCGGTTAGTTCGTTGCCATCACGATCTTTGATGGTTGATTGTCGGACTGAGAAGGAAGTTTTTCACCTGTTTCACTGTGGCGGATAATTCTCGGGTTCGGCAATTCCTGAAAGCTTCTTGGAGACTGATGCAGCGGGCATTAAGGGCATTGTTCTTGTCGATCCCTGCCTCACGTTGGAAATCTGCATGTAATCGCCTAGCCTCGTCCAGCTCGCCTTTGGCCTTGGCTTCACTTCGCTTTTCCGCGATCTGCAGGGTCTTCTCAGTTAGCCAAACTGCTCCCTTGGTTGGCATCTTGTAGGGGACATATTCCAGAGCAGTCTCTATGATAGTCCCTTTGATCATTGCCCACAATTCTTCGGTCTGTCCACCGTCCAATCAGAGCGCTTCGAACCTGTTCCTCACCTCAATAGTGTACTGGGTTGGGATTCTGCTGAAGTCAAACTTCTTTGCTGCCACTGTCTTCTTGATTTTGCAAAACCGAGTCTTGATCTTGGCAATGAGTAGTTGGTGATCGAACCCACATTCCGCTCCTGGGAGGGTCTTGGCTGCTGTTATGGAGCCCCTCCACCTCTGCTGGCATAGGATGTAATGCCAGCAGCCAAGCATCCTATGCCTGCATCCTCTATGGCATAGGATATAATCAATCTGGTTGCAGTGTTGGCCATTGGGCGAAGTCCAGGTATACAGGCGGCGTTGTGATGCTTGAAGAAGGTATTGGTGATCCTAAGCTTGTTCTCCTGGCAGAATTGCACCAGGCGGTCCCCAGAATCGTTCCGATCGCCCAACCCATGTATCCCAACCACCTGTCCATCCTCTTCGTCGCCGACTTTGGCATTGAAATCGCCCATGATGTAAATGATGTGTTTTTGAGGGTCTGGTCAAGTGCATTCTGAATGGCCGTGTAGAAATCAACGAGGTCCTGTTTGTCTGCATCTGCTATTGGGGCGTAGACTTGGATGATGGTTTCACCCAGCGGTTTCCCCCTGAAGCGATAGTCATAATCCGGTCACTGATGCACCTTGCGTTCTCTATGCACTTTGCCAATCTTTTGTTAGCCATGAAGGCCACTCCACGTCTTCTATTGTGGTCGTTTTTCGAGAAGTAAACTGTAATCATCTGCCTTGAGCTCTCCCAAGCCCGTCCAGTGGAGCTCGTTTATTCCCAGTAAGTCAAGGCCTGTCCTTGTCATCTCGCGCTTGATGATCTCCAATTTCCCTTGGTTCAGGCCTCTAACGTTCCATGTTCCTATTGTAAATAAATCCTTGCAGCTCAGATGGCCTTTTTTGCCAGTGGCCACATCAGCAATCGGGCCTCCAGGTGGGTTTGCCCTCTTGCGTCATTCTCGGCTTGGCTACTTCGGATCATCCTTTGCTCTTCCCCAGTAGTATGATCGATGTTGTCCAGCCCGGGGGCCCACCGTCCAACACCATATCGATAAAACTTTGGTCTTGATCCATAGAATTTCGAGGACAGGTTTTTACAGGGTAGTTTCCCCAATCCAAATCACTTCGCCGCACAACCTCCTCAAATGGTGAGTTGTACGTTGCCACCCCCTTGGCGCGTTGAGCCGGAAGTGTGTTGAGGGTGATATAATATACAGTTACCAGAAAAATTGGGTATTTACATCAATAATCGGTCAATGATCACTGATTTGTTTTTACTTTAATGAACATTTAACATCATTCACGTGAATGCTATAAACGCCCATTAACATTGAGTAAAAGTTTAATAGCTGTAGCTTCCATAGGTATAAAATTTATCGCAGACACTTCTTTAAAATATATGTAATATAACCAAAATAGAATTCCTAGCTCATACATTTTTGCATTTAGTTTTAAACCATGAATTTTTTTATTTATTTTTCTTTTGTTTTCGAAATTCGATAATGCCGCAAATTCTTTAATAAATTCTCAATCGTTTAATGAATATTGAATTTCTCATTTGGAGTAATTATTGCATGGAGTGATATGGTACTTGTTTGTAACCTGGTATTTTTATCGGAATTTATTCGATCACAATAAACTTTAATGAATTAGAAAGATTATAACGTGATATGGTACTTGCATGTATTGTGGTATTTTTATCGGAATTTATTCGACCACAATAAACTTTAATTAATTAAAAAGATTATAAAAATTTCCACCAGGTTGGGCATGTTTTTACGACGACAGTTAACAGAGCGGGAAAAATCGTTAACATTTAAAATAATTTGATTAAATTAGTATAGAATTGACCTCCATAACAGAAATAGAAGAGAAAGAAATAGTATACAATTGTTAATGTACCCAAAAGAAATGTATTAATTAAAACTAAGAAGGTAAGACACCCTTTGAATGTCGTATTTTTGGTAAAATATGTTCAGTAAATTTTAGTTGAAATTTTATTATTTAATTTTAATATTTAGCAAAATACCGATTTAATTAATTAGTTAAAAAATAAATTGTTTTCAATTAATTGAAATTCAAATTTTCAAACTTTGATCAGGAATACATAATTTAAATTGCCGAAGTCCCAAATCCAACAGATATCTGTTAAATATCGAACATTAATAATTAATTTACTTTATTTCCTGTTTTATCGTCGTATCTCTACTATATATATAAAGACTGTCAACAGAAAAGAATAAGTGAATGGAAACTGCCGCAACTCGGTTCATTCGAGACACATATCGAATAGTTATAAATAATTGCAATAACTATCTCTTGATATTAATCTATATGTAACTCTCGTACATTTCACTATTGTATTTAGCCTACATATTAAATATATTTCAAGATAAGCATGACATTTTTTATCCTTTCCACAAGTAAATCTTATATAATACATTGTACTAATTTCAGAATAATTGGACTTCAATAGATTTATGATTTTTAAATAAACATTTAAAGCACAACTTTATGTACTGTTTCTAGAAAAAATTAAAATTTTGGAAACAAATTCTTTACGTAGAACTTTTAAAATATATTTGTATACTGTTCTATATTAAAGTAATTTCAGCATTAATTTTTGATATTTCAACACCAATTTAAGACGTTCTGTTTTCATCTTCATTATAGAAAATAAAAATGAGGGGAATCATTTTAAGAGATCTATAATAATTTAAAGTTTAATAGTTATCATATTTTACAAAGCAATTTATTTAGAATATTGTAATATTTATGGATATATGTTTTAAGCTAATATTTAAAAATAAATACTTTGATTTTTGTAGAAATAATATCACTTACAATTTATTTCAGACAAATGTTGAAAGATAGAAGAGAAAGAAATGAAAACGCTTTTTTAACCTCTATGGCATTCATTATCTGGATAATAAGTTTGTTTTAATTTTTTAAACAGTTCAAAATAAATATTTTATTAATTTTGATTAAATATAATAATATTAAGATCTAAAACATATAATATATAGGCTTCTTATATTTTAGTTATATACCCGTCAATCTGTGGAAAAAGAAGTTATCTTTCTTAAGAATGAAAACTCAGTGGAATGAAAATCGAGAATAAAAAAATATCAAATCTTTGGAAAAGAAAGAAAAACATCTTTAATTCGCCATGGATTTTTAGCGCTAATTACATATATTTTTAAATACGATATTTAATAAATGTCAAAAATTTGTGATATGTTGTAAGATTGATTTGTAAATAACTGTGTTTTAAAGAATCCTGAAACTGAAGTGAAAATGTTCACATTTTGAAAATAACTGTTGTAGTAATATTAGTGGATTCGCTGTTACTGTAAAAACGTGCAATTTAACTTTTTCAGTTTCATAATAGAAAATAATCATTGATTTAAGAATTAACGCATTTTCTTTTTTTTTTCAGTTTCTAGGAAATGCATTAATGATACAAGGAATTTCCAATGTGATGTTTGCCAGAAGAAATTTTCTTTCAGAAGCAGTTTAAAGATGCATTTGAAAATTCATACTGGAGGTAAATACTTTTTTTCATCGTTGAAAATTACAAAGATAAGATCATTTGCTAAAATATTTCTAAATTTCTTCAATAGAAAGACCTTATCAATGTGATGAATGCAAACGAAGTTTTTCACGTAGAACAACTTTGATAAACCATTTGCGCATCCACACTGGAGAAAAGCCTTTCCAATGTGATATTTGCAAACGAAGATTTAGACAGAAAATTCATCTGATAATGCATCTTCACAATCATATCGGAGAAAAGCTTTACTAGTTTGATATCTGTAAACAAAGATTCTCTAAAAAAACCATCTGAAAGACACGATTTCATTCACTATAAAAATTAAACCTTTTAATGTTTTATAGACACAAAACATAAGAGAGAAATGATAGTTGATTAAACGTCATTACAAATTACATTGCTGAATAATAACGTGTTGTTTTGATAATTATTAAAATACACAAATTATATGAAAATAAAGTTTTAACTGTTAAATAAAAAAATATTTAATCGAAAGAATATATTTTAGTGATGATGTTATAGGAATTTTATACGATATTGATATTGATGACTATATTTAATAAGAATGATAAAATAATTTTTGTCAGTATTTCAAATGAATATTTTCTATTAAAATAAGAAAATCTTTTTACGAATATAGTAGTTGGGAAAATATGATATACTAATTAATGGAGATAGTCAGCAAGTTAATTTTTCCGGATAATACGAAAAATAATTAAAAGAAAATCTGAATTAATGACAAAATGCTTGTTTATTAAAAAAAATTGCATTAAACGTATATTGAAAAGTAACATTTGCAGCATTGGTATTCTTATACGAGTTGCCTAAAGTAAATTGACTTTAGTTGATGTGATTCGCTTTTATGAACTTCAGTTCGGGACCTCTCGATGTTAGGTATGAAGGGGATATACGGTGAAGGGGTTGCACAAAATCTAAAAAATTTTTTTCTGAAAAACTGAAAAAGTAAATTATGAAAATCTTTGCAGAAAAGAAAGCAGTAAGAGATAAAGAAACAAATCATATATTTTACTGTTATTACTTTTTCTTCAGATTGATTCATCCACATTAATTATATTAGAGTGACCATATTCTTTGTGTCAGCCGGCTGGCCGCGTGATAAAGCTTTGGCTTATCACTGAAGGATGTGGGTTCAAATCCAGGTCTCACATCTCCAGTTTTCCAAGAGGGGTCTGGGTCCGGCCCGTTGACCCCGTGATAAAGCTTTGGCTTATCACTCTGGAGGATCTGAGTTCAAATCCAGGTCTCACATCTCCAGTTTTCCAAGAGGGGTCTGGGTCCGGCCCGTTGAACCATTTTTCAATCATCCGGTTGACCCCCTGAATAAGTGGCCGCTGCACGATACAATATCCCATAAGGATATGGCAGCTTAATATAACTAACCTAACCTAACTATACTCTATGTATAGTAAAAATTGGGAAGGAAAATTCTTCTAAAGCTAAGTTTATAAATTAAATATAGTTAATTATTTTTAAATGTTTTAATATAAACTATTTACTTATAAGTAAAAATCTTGACAATCTGTGTTTTTCAAGTCGGGACAAAGACTGAAAAACCGGAACGTCTGGTTACTTTAGTTAGAAAATTTGTATAAGAATATCTTATATCATCAGAGCCGGATTTAGTTAGTGCGGAGTTCCTCAAAATATAGCTTATATGTACAAATAAAATAAGTAACATTTATAAATGAATACCCATTTTTGCAAGTCGGGACAAAGACTGAAAAGCCGGAACGTCTGGTTACTTTAGTTAGAAAATTTGTATAAGAATATCTTATATCATCAGAGCCAATAAGTGGCTGCAGCAGGATACAATAGCCCATAAAGATATGGCGGCTTAATATAACTAACCTATCCTAACTATATTCTATAGTAAAAATTGGGAAGGAAAATTCTTCTAAACCTAACTTTTTAAATATAGTTAATTATTTTTAAATTTTTTAATATAAACTATTTACTTATAAGTAAAATCTTGACAATCTGGGATTTTTTTTCAAGCCGGGACAAAGACTGAAAAACCGGGACGTCTGGTTACTTTAGAAAATTTGTATAAGAATACCTTATATCATCAGAGCCGGATTTAATTAGTGCGGAGCTCCTCAAAATATAGCTTATATGTATAAATAAAATAAGTAACATTTATAAATGAATACCCATTTTTATCGGCCGAGTTGGCGGCGTGGAGACGCTTCCAGCTTGGTCCGGGTTGGCGACGTGGAAACGCTTCCAGCTTGGTCCGGGCCCTGCTTGTCGATCCGCGTCCTCCACAATCTGGCTGAGCCCTCCACAGGTGTGCCAGCCTGTGGAAGGGCTTGTTTCGCCCCGCCACATAGTATTCTTCCAGAATGGAATGTGGCGTCATCTGTTGACGAAAAAACGATCTGCTTTCCACTCTGGAGGTCCCGAATTCGAATCTTGCACTCTACCCAGTACCGTACCCAGAATCTTTGGTATCTCGGCGGCATTTTTGTCTCCCTCTCCCCCGTCCAAAATATTTGTTTTAATGTTCAACACATTTCCAAAAATAATTTTTAAAAACTGAAAATTATACAAAAATCTATTTTTAGTTTATAAAACCATGGAATTTAATGAAAAAAAATAAATTGGAATATAGAAATTATATTAAATATGGCATTACGTTAAGCATACTTTATAATGTGTTACATTATTCTATATAATATTGGGAAGAAAATATCAATCATTTCTTCAGATCAGCAAATTGACTCGAAAAAATTATTGTAGATGACAAATAAATTATGGAAATTTATTTTAAAATCTACTAAATTGTATAGGGGTGGAGGTTATCATAATCTAAAAAATAAATTTCACAGATGTCTGTTCCTAATATACAGTATAATTAAGAAGAGAACTATTTAAAATAAATTCGAAATTACAAAAATCCCAAATAAACATGATTTGCAGTTTTATTTATTTTTATGTTTTTCCGTTTATTAAAGTTTTTCGTGTACAAATTTGCCGGATATTTAAAAAGTTATCAAAAAGCTTTGCCACTTCAGGCCCTACTACAAATTAATTAACAAAATTAGTGGAGATATGCTAAGACTACAAGAGACGAATCTATGAGCCTGTCCAGAATCCTCACTTAATTTTTACAAAAAATGGTTCCTAATTCGATCCCAGGTCTTCTAATTGGAAAGCGAATGGATATCCCATGTGCTGTTTAGTGTAATGAATATATTGCTGATAGACAATATTAAATGGTTCAATTAGCTATTATATAAAATACGGCCAACCTGATTTTTATATTCCATTTTAATATTTAATTTCTTATAAAATTGATAAAATTAATAAAATGAAGGAAAATAATTGCAAATTAATACAAATATATTTAATTTCTCACCAGATTGCGGATAAAATCTGTATCGAATAGAGAGCCTACAACCAGAGAGTGGCCATACAGGTAATAATTTTTATTGGACACTTACAGTCACGTGACTTAGGCCGCCATCAGTTTTCCAGACAAACTATATTCTGTATTGGATTTGTATGCTTTAACGTAAGTTTTTCGAGATATATCGTTTATTATCTAACCTTTATTGAAAATTAAGGTAAGTGATCTTATTAAATGACGTAGTTGTTTAACATTCTATGTTGTGTTTATTAATTTTGTAGTTTGTTTTATTAAATTTGTTGTTCTATTTTAAAAATAAAACTACAAATTTCAGATAGACCTAATGACACTGATATTAATTTATTTTTACTTCAATCTTTACGATGTATTGCTTAAATTTGAAAAATTTTCAAAACTATTTTTGTTATTTTAGTTTAATTTTTTAACATCCTTTACAATACTTTTTCTGTAAGAACAGAATATGATTCAAGAAATAATAGTAATTTTGATTTTGTTTTTATAGCATAGATAAATTTTATAATTTTTACTACAAGATATAAAAGAGCTGATATTTTAATAAAGTTTTCTGTATATTAGAATAATTTAGTAGCTTTTTTGACACGTTAAACTTATATTAGCCTAAATATACTAGGCCTATAGTGCCAATATATTAAAATCTTGGAAAATTTGGACGCTAACTATAGTTTATATTCAAAGTTGAATTACTTATAATATTATTGTTATTCTAACAAGTAAGTCTAACTATTTCCCTTTGCCCATTTGGTACATGATGACCTGATTATAAGCAAATATCATTATTAGCTAAATTTAACAATCTATGCTATTATATTAAATAACTGTTTTGGTAATAGGCA
>AYEL01084665.1:0-59567 GCA_000484575.1 Olivierus martensii
CTCCAGCCCGGCAGGCCTGCTGGACCAGTGTGGCCCCCTTGCTGAAGTGGCGCAGAGGTGGGGTTCTCTTCCCCGCCGACAGCTCAGGCAATGATTATAGCCGAGTTCCATCTCGCAGAAGGATCCCTGTAGTGCTATCTAAGCGGAGCAGGGCCATGTTGCCTTTTTAGGCGCAATGTCTTTTGATCTATATGAGCCTATGAGGCTTTCCACTCTGGAGGACCCGAATTCCAATTTTGCACTCCATCCAGTATCCAGTATTCCCAGAATCTTTGGTTGCTAGATGGTATTTTTCCTCTCCCTCTTCCCCTCCAAAAACATTTGTTTTAATTTTCAACTCATTTTCATAAATAATTTTTAAAAACTGAAAATTACACAAAAATTTTTATACAAAATCTGGTGAATAGTAATGATATTCCATGAATCGGCCGAATTGGCCGCGTGGAAACGCTTCGGCTTTCCACTCTGGAGGACCCGGGTTCGAGTCTCGGGTCCCACCCCTTGAAAATATTTATCATGGGGTCCGGGCCCGGCCCGTCGATCCCCGTCCTCCACAATCCGGCTGACCCCTCCGCAGGGGTGGGCAGCCTGTGGAAGGGCTTGTTTCGCCCCGCCACTTAGTATTTTCCCTGAATGGAAAGTGGCGTCATCTGATAACAAAAAAAAATGATATTCCATAGTCTTGGCCCCATTCAGCTTGATGCTCGGGGCAGACCGCTCCACTCTGGGTACTCTACTGGCCCGCCTCTTGAAAATATTCATCATGAGGTTTGGGCCTGGCCTCGATCCCCGTCGACTACAATCCAGCTGCACCCCTCCGCAGGGTTGGTCAGTCTGTGAAAGGGATTTTTCGCCCCGTCAATTAGTATTCTTACAGAATGGAAACTAGCGTCATCAGTTGAGGAAATCAAAACAAAAACTACCCAATTTTAAATTATGTGCTCGAAATGACCGCTATGGCCCACTATTTTTGCAAAATATTTTCTATCTGGTACTTGCTGGTCATGCGATATTTTTTCAAAATATATATACATATTATTAAAACCTAAATGAAATTAAAAATGAATATACAGTCAGTCACAAAAGTCTACATACACCACCTAAAATGATACATTCATGCTATGGAAAGCAGATACGACAGTAATCATTACTTTAATATAACTATTTAGTGTACATGAGCATGTATTGCAAGTACAAAAGCAAAAATAAATATACATTGCACACAATTGCACAATTACTGAAAATGGGCTGCCACAAAAGTCTACATACAGTATGCAGGAACTGTACAGTAGTCCTATTAATATCTTGTAGGACCACCATTGGAAGCAATTACTGCCGCAGTCGTCGAGGCATGGAAGAAACAAGTGTTGCTGTTATGTCAGATGTTATGGTGTCCCAGGATTTCGTCAGAGCTTCCTTCAAAGACTGCGCATTGGTAATTTTGTGTTTTCGTACACGTCATTCGAGCTCATCCCATAAATGTTCAATGGGATTGAGGTCTGGTGACTAGGGCGGTGAATGGAGTTGTCGTGGCACATGGTACAGCAGCCATTCCTGGTGATGTGCATGTAGGAGAGAAAAGTCAGAATAAGTCGTATTCGAAGAAAATTACTAGAGTAATTTCTATGCTTTAATTGGAATTCTATGATATACAGTAAGGTAAATCCTAATTTTCAAAAAATTATTAAAACTATTCGTCGGCAGTGACCTTATTAAAATTGATAGTTTCATATAACAATGAATATAAAGATCGAAAAGAGCTGTGTTATATTTGAAAATTGTAAAAAGGAATATTTTAAAATATCTTAGAAAAATATAGGATAGATATTTGTATACGATGCAAGATGCAAAAATAAGAAAAAACATAATGTATTCACTGATATCAGTTTCAGCGGAAGGATTTTGGTTTGAATGCTATCATTATTCAATGCTTCAAATTACAGTATATTTATGTTACTGTTGCAGATTTTATTGATTTTGCTAAGTGATTGAGATATGTTGTTTCAGACATTAACGTGGACATGAATATTTGAATCTATAAGAGCTTGGGTTTTCAGTCTCAGCCCGTAGTTAACTTTGCATGGATGAGTGGCAGCATTCCAGGTATAATCTTGCTATTTCACTTTTTTTTTTTGTTAATCATTTTTGAGAATTTTGAGAGAAAAATTAATATTTCACTACTTTTTTTTTTGGTTAATCATTTTTGAGAATTTTGAGAGAAAAATTAATTCTTGGAAATTGATTTATTCATTTCTCGATGATAATAATCTCATAAAATAAAATATCAAAAAAATCCTATATTCCAAGTACAGTATTTTCAGTTCTTACTGGTATTATGGAGTAATTATGAATATAGAATATGTACAGCTCCGGCCAAAATGTTTGTCACTTTCAACTATACTCCGTCTCACTCTCAACTACATTACTTAACTAAATTCTTATTATTGTATCCTAGACTACTAAAGAAAGACCTTGACTAAAACCAAAAAATTTATTAAATAAAAACTGGTTAGTCAAGACTTTCATGAGACAGTATCGCATATTTCCTAACGTCTCTCAATTGATTCTTCCAATTTAGTGATTTTAAAAAATGTAAAAATATAATTATAACTTTAAAGGATAAATTCAAAAAATGTCTTAGGCATAATACCATGCTTATAAACGTTTGAATTGCATTATTGCCACGATTTGTATTAGAGTATGGAGTTAATCAAATTAGCTTCTGAAATAATTTATTTATTATTCAATGGTCAAAAAAAATTTTTGTCATTTAATGGTGTTCAGCCTAAGTGTTAAGGAAATTTATTTTTAATATAAATAGTTAAGAGTCAATTAAGTGTTTTGATATGAAAATTTAAAAAAGTTCAAAAAGTGAAGTTAATCAATTTGGCTTGTGAACAGCTCATATGTAGATGAGAAAATTTAATAACAATAAAGTTGAATTATTAAACACTTTTAGACGTGTAAGCCAAGGCTGCCAATTAGTTCAATGCGGCAAGCTGGTACATTCCCATTCTATGATGAAATGAATGTGCACAGAGTTTATGACCGACTGTCATGAGTCATACACAGGTGCGGTGATGCAATAGAAAATCCATTAGCCAACATCCACTTGGAAATATTGTTTTTTATAAATTCGACATTAGATATTTAATTTTAATTCAGCATTAGAAATTTTTTTTTAAATTTTTCTTCCTTTGTTATAAAACAGAATGCGGAGTTTACTGCATCCATTAGAGTTTAGATGATTCGAATTTTATTATTGCGAGGGAAAAAAAAAAAGATGAAAAAAAAAAAAAAAAAAAAAAAAAAAAAAAAAAAAAAAAAAAAAAAAAAAAAAGATGAATTATAATTTGCAGCAAAGAAAATTTTTCTTTTTTAATATTTTCAATTGTCTGTTCTCTCTTTTATGATATAAACAATAAGTTTATAAAAATCAATGTGTGGGTCATTTAAAAAGCCTTCGTGGGTCAGTGTCTAACCCACGGGTCATAGATCTGCCACCACTGGTATAGTGGATCCTTGTTTAATGCTACCTCACTTAATCTTATTTTGCTATTACACCACCAGCAAAAATTAAAATAATTAAAAAATTAAAAATTTTAAGGCAACAAAATGGAATAAACCACTGTTTTCTACATTTCCCTTCATAATAGAGAGAAAAATCTATAATTATAGAAAACAAAATAATATTTTATATGAGATATCTGAATTATATAATATTGTCTATGAACAACATATTTAATTAAACTATGTAACACATAGGACATTCTATTAGATTGACTTGACTTGTGGGTGCAAATGCTTTGGCTTTCTATTCAAAAGATCAGAAATTGAATATGGAACCCATCCCTTGGAAATTTATATGCTAAGTCAGTGAGGTTTTCAGTTTCACATAATGTTGTGATTTTCAGGAACCTAACCCTGAAGTTAAATGAGAAGCTTGTATATTAGTAAGTCCAAGCATATTGATTTACAACATTTAAAGTTTGAACAATATATTTAATTAAACTATGTAACACATAGGACATTCTATTAGATTGACTTGACTTGTGGGTGCAAATGCTTTGGCTTTCTATTCAAAAGATCAGAAATTGAATATGGAACCCATCCCTTGGAAATTTATATGCTAAGTCAGTGAGGTTTTCAGTTTCACATAATGTTGTGATTTTCAGGAACCTAACCCTGAAGTTAAATGAGAAGCTTGTATATTAGTAAGTCCAAGCATATTGATTTACAACATTTAAAGTTTATATTACTTGATTAATTTATATTTTGTTCTTTGTTTGTTGATTTTGAGCATCATATTACTGATATAATATTTTTCAAATCAAGTAATATAAACTTTAAATGATTTATATTTTGTTCTTTGTTTGTTGATTTTGAGCATCATATTACTGATATAATATTTTTCCATATGTATTTATCTTCCTTTTAATCAATGAACAATATGGTACTATAACGTTATATAACACATACTTTACACACAGCATATACCACATCAAAACCTAGTTTCAGAATTTTTTGTTGAAAAATATTTCTCCAACTTAAAATATCAAAGAATGCAATAAATATACTTGAAAAATAGATGTACAACTTTTGAAATAAGGATCTTACATTCTGATCTGAACAAAAAAATTCTCTCTCTATTGATAGATATTGGCAACAATTAAATGAATTATAAACTATTAATGCATAATTTCTTTCCACTTCTTATTCAATGTAAATAATTCAGCTCAATTATTAAAAGTCTGTTTATTTTTAAGGGTAAAATAATTAGGAATTTTATTGAATTTTGATCAGTTTACCTTATTTCTAAAATTGGAAATATTAAATAATAAAACTAGAGATAATGATGATAATAACAATAAGAATATTACTTATTTATAAGAATTTTAAAATTTAATTTTGAGAAAGTTTAAACAATTCGATTGTATGAAATTTTCTTAGAATTTTTATTGATATTTATTTTGAATAAAAAAAAAATTATATTCGCGATTATTAGCTTTGGTAAAAAAATAATATATTTTTTTCTTTATTAATGAGTGCCTAAGAAAGCAAACAACTCGATATGCTAGTTTTGTAAATATCGGTTATATTTTAGGAAATTTATTATGAACTTTATCGGCTTTCCATGAAAAAGAAGAAAAATAAATTATGACAAAAATTGGATGAAAAAATAAACACAAATTTTTTTATACCTATTCTTTTAAAGAGATTCTAGGAACTTGTTTATCCGTTTAAACGTTATTTAAATTCGAAATTTTTAAATATATTTTATATTTTTTATTCGTCGTTAGCGAGATTTTGAAACATTAGACACTTTTAGTTATTACAGAATATTCAAATTAATTTTAGTTATAATTCCAGACAAGATACGACTGTATAAACACGTTTAAACTAAAAATAGATTCTTAATTATAATATCACGAAACGAAATGTTCAGTTCGAAACTATAAAGGAAAATATATCGTTAAACATCATCTAGATCTTCATTGATGTGTCTTTCTCGAAGATTATTTTACGACCTGAGATCATTCTAAGAAAGATCTCAGGTCATAAAATATCTAAGAATCGAAAATGTTGTTTAAAACTTAACTTTTATTCTTACGTTATGTATAAATATTATATATTAATTTTCTTCGAGTGAACCTTAAAAGAAAAAGAAGCATCGAAAAGACTAAACGTCATTTTATTTGGAGATTTTGGCAGCAAGGAAAAGGGTCTGAGTTGCCAGTAATGGATCGTTTTGTTGTTTGGCTGCTGATACTTTTCTTTTACGAGATTGCATTCCTTTAATATTAAAATAAATATATTTAAAGAAAGAAAAATATTTCTGAACTTAATTAATGTATTCAGAATGCTTAGCTTGCATATTTCTTTTTAATAAAAAAATTTAATAAATGTTAGATTGTTGCAGTTCTCAAATCTGCATAAAAATGATTTAAAAATGCAATAAAATATCCATTCGACTTGATAAAAATGAAACTGATCGTTTCTAAATACACAAATCATAAAATGATCGTTATATTTTCATCTTTTAATGCATACACAAACGTTATATGAATAAATTATAATACTTGCAATCAATTTATTGGATTCTATATCTAATTCAATTGTATGGAATTCGGTTTATTGGAAGATTCCGATTTATAGAATGCCAAATGAAAGGTCATTTTACTATCAGATAATTTGGCCTACTATAGGATGATACCTATAAAAACATATGAATGAATAAGAATTAATTTTTTTGAGAAGCTAAAACTCTAATATATTTTAATTGATTCGAAAATTATATAGAAAAATTTATTAACTTAGGTGATAGATAAAATTATGTTGATAATGTTAAAAAGCATCATCAAAAGCTTGTTTTTTTCCTATTGAGAAACAGAAATGGTTCTGACTAAATATGTATTCATAGAGAAATTCTTTGAAGTTCAGAGACAGTAATTAAAGATTCGCTATTAAATATCTTATCGAAGCTATAAAAATAGTATAAATAAAATAGTATATGGACATCAGTGCGGTTATTGTTCAGTACTTTTGATAAAAAGCAGCTTTAATTACAACAAAGATTAGAACTAATTTAATTCAACTGGTGAGTGAATTAGCACCAGAAAAAAAAGGATTAAAGAAATTCCATTGGAGTCATGCATTCATCCTATTGAAAAAGTTGTATCTTTAAGAAAGATGCTGCTCATCGAAAATTCTTTTGACATATAAACTTTCACGTAAGCTCCGTAAATTTTTAGATAAAATTCAAATACCACCAACCTTTATATTTTCTGCTCGGTAAAATATCCCCAAAAATATTTAATAAATCCATCATCAAAGCGCACCGCAATTTTTGTCGTAAAAATGCCTTTTTTTCCCTCTCATTCTTTTTAAAGTTCAAAATAACCATTTCTTTACAAGAAAGACTGTATATAATTTAATACCGAGTGGTTGATCTAGCACTTTCGTCGCTTTTATATAAGAGTCAGCCAATTTCTATCTGATAAACAAGATCTCATTTACCTACAGCACTAGCAGCAGAATTCTTGAGATGTCAGAGATTCTTCCCCTCGTTCTTCCCTCTTTTTTTTTAGATTTTTTCTTTCTCACCAAATTAAATTGAGAACGGATATAGAGGGTTCAACTAAAAGCTTTAGATCTTTCTTGTTGATATCGGATTGTGTTTCGAATCAATCCTAATCGAGTTATCAGTCAAAACGTTCCGTACAAAACTTTTAACACTCGTCCTAAAATGTCCTGACGATCAATGAGATTTTTTATTTTATTTATCTCTTTCATATTCTGTTTTATTTTAGAGTAAAAGGGATTACAAGATTCGCATCGTTCGTCTATCCACATTTTACAGAAACCAGAAATAATTTGCTTGCTGCTACTACTACTACTACTATTACTACTATTATTACTGTAATAGCATTTCCACGAATAGCTATTTAAATAAAATTAATTACCGTTACATTTTAAAAAATAGCAAGCGACTTAAAGTCTAGCAGAAAACTCTAAATGCAATTTATATTTAACAAAAACCCTAGCGATTTAATGCAAATGGAGAATAAAATTCGGAGAATTAAATTGTCATAAATAATAGACAATTATTATTTTTTTAAATATAAAGACTTCTACATAAAAATAATACGAGAAAATAATCCTTCGAAAAATATTTTTCTATAGTCACGATTCTCGTATCGGCGATAATCGCATTTCGACACGCGAGTGTATCGCGGAAGTAGCGAGCGATTATCGAAAGCGAGAAAAAAAATCGCTTCGTATGGAAGAAAAAAATAATAAAAAATTCGTCAATATTTATAGGACTGCCTATATTATTATCATTATTTTCTTTGCATAAAAGAAAATATTTTAAAAATCTGCTTTAATCACTCATTGCTAAAATATTCTTGTAGCAATTACCACGTGACTTGTTTATATATAATTTTATGTGTTGCTTCAACCGTACTTTCATTACCATGGTGACCGGTATCAACAAACCCGATGGTGTATCTTAATGGATAATTCAGACTTAACTATCCGACCGCACGATTTTCAATGGCAGATCGTTTTAGAAACCCCCATAAAATACAATTTATTAAAATTTCGCGTATTTCTAACCTTATCCACATCATCGTTTGACATTTTAAATGACGCAGGTCGTATTACTATCAATCAGGTGACATCAACTTACCTGAAAGGAAATGTTAAGACATTTCCCCGTGACGTGGTTCATTTTTGATGATGCCATTTCCTCTCCTTTATTACCTACCAAAAGTAATTCCTTATTGTCAAATTCGCCTTTTCAACTTATTCGTGTATTTATTTATTTATTTATTTGTGTCAGTTCTAGTTTTAATTTATTACGTTATTATTATTATTTATCGATATAAATGCGTGTTTAAAACTTGTTCTTATTCTGTAAACTGTATAATTTATAAGTTATACCATGTTGCGAATTTTGATGGATACGAATTGCTTTGTTATTAATATTTAAACATGCTTCTTTTTTTGTTCAGAAAAGTCACTTTAAACTAGTTTATTGTACGATTTTGGGCGGAGTTCTGTTCGTTTTTTGAAGTTTTATTGTTGCAGATTATAGTTTGATAGTTGGCAAGTTTGGAGGGGGATAAGATTCTCGAGTGTTTGTGTGGATGATGTGGAGAAGTCGGAGTTTTGTATGGAATCTGCTGAGATTGAATTTTAGTGAAGATGCTGGTTCAGAGATTGTGTACAGCACGAGTGGAAAGGAAGTTTTGTAGAGGTTTCTGAGATTGAATTTATGTATAGAGTGTCGGAATAGAGATGCTGTGAGATTGTTGAGATGAAGATGTTTACGTGAGAGAGAGATGCGATGCGATTCTCTGGGATCTCACCAGTAAAAGAATTTTGAAACGGATTAGAGTTAGTTTGAGCTGAGTTAGGCAATTTCTTTTTCCTGTATCAGTGGAGTTTGAAAAAGTTATTCACGTCCTCCTCCTCTACAAACATCACAGAACCTATAAAAATTTAATTAATTCCTAACAGCATAAACACTTCTACTATCTAGGAGAAAAAAATTAGAAGCGTTAAACTTATTCGAATTACGAACTGGATTGATTAATTATCTGAATAAATTTGGTTAAACAGTAAAATCTCGAACGTTTAAAACGAAAAAAAAGAAAATTCTCCTCGATGAGAGTAATATCAAGTTCAGAACATAACTAATGGTCGGAGAGGCAGTGCTTGGTCATACGTTCCCACATTCTTCTTGGATGGGATGCAGATAATGAAACATTCATCAGTACACCACATCTTAATCCTATCAACCCATACACCATCAAGCAGACAATCAGATTGATATCTGTGTATTCCAGATAATTAAATCAAATTTTTGTTTATCAAAAAAATAAAATTTTATTAAAACATAATATTTATTTACTTATTTATATCTGATAATAAATTAAGTATGTTATTAGCTAGAGACATTCCATTTGCCAGATGTCTAGGATGTCGTAATGATCCTTTTAGCACACATATAACGCATTGTCTCTTTGTTTACTCGTTATTTTTACTAATGTATCCTGGATGCTCTTTCCAAAAATTGCTTCCTTAAAAATCTATATTCCATTTTATATTTTATTAAAAATTTTAACGATTTTTTCACAAAAATTTACTCCATTACATATATAAAAATTTTGCATGATTTAAACCTTTCTCATAATTATATAAAATATATAAATTTTAAGAGTTTATAATTTTAATCTTTGAACAGTTATATTATTTATGTTGCTCGGCATAATTAATAATCATGCCGTTCGGTAAATACTTATAGATATATTAATTTTTAACTTCGATTAATTCATAAATATAACTTTATTTAATTAATTTGTTAAGTAAATATTACGCGAAACGAGGAGAAAATTGGTTAATTCTTTTCCCTTAATCCCTCTCTCTCTGTATTTTTAATGTTGGCTGTAATTTTCTCGAAATTTCTTATCAGCTGTTCCAACGAATTTCTACCGAAAACAGTTGTATGATTAATTAGTGTCAAATTAATATGACCTAAACGTTACTGCAGGATGTTAGCAAATAAATAAAGCTGTTTTCCTCATAAAGAATTAAGTGTGTAACGTAAGAAGTAAACTGGATTCTTTACTTGTCATCTGTCCCTTCAGGGTGATTCTTTTCAGACCGTGTTTCTAATAGAGTGCGTCACGATATTTTGCGTGACTGTCTAAAGTTGAATAGTATAAAACCACAATGGTCGTTTCCTACAGGAAATTCGAAGTGAAAAAAAAATATGTACCGGTATATCAAACATTCCTTTAACTTAACAAAAAATAAAAAACAGATCATAATACCTTATAAATTATAAATACGTATATAGCTTAAGTGTCTTTAACTTAATTAAATCTGTTCTAATCCAATTTTATTCAATTAAAGTAGAGGCAACGAATTAAATGAAAGTAAAGTTGGCTTCCCGCATAACACGTTCTTTTATGCAAAAAAAGGAGGGGGGAAAAAGAAAAAATTATCTCGGAATTAAATAATTCATTCTCGTTAGAGGAAGACAATTATTAACGATATTAAATGTTAGGAATTAAGTAATTGTTCGTCAAGGACAAGTAAAATGTTTTGAAAATTGTTAAAATGGAGGCCATGATTGAAATCATTAATCTTCTAGTTTGGTTTCAACGTGTATTGCTTGACCTTACTACTTAACCTGTATCGTTTTCCATTAGGAAACTTTGCAATTGAGGTCGTTACTAAACTTAACGGTTATAATTAGTAGAAGGTAACTGACAGTCTGTTTAATAAAGATAGGTTATAGATAGATTTCATTTTGTCTTCTCCAATTCTATCTTCTCCTTGTTCGGGTATTCTGTTGTATTATGTTTCCTCGTTAACCGATTATAATTAAATTTCAGGTAGCAGCGAGTGATTATAAAACATGCAACACTGCAGGATGTTAGGTTACCTAGTGGGCCAGATAAAAGCATTTCTATATAATCTCTCTCATTAAGGGATGAAACTGTGAGAGCAATTTTTTTTATATATATTAACCGTGCAGACGTATTAAAGGAAAGGCTGATACCAGTATTATCTATATTATAGCGAGGTTAACTTCTGCAGCGAGATATAATGTATAAACTTTCGTGCCTAATCCACAAAAGTCTTGTTGTTGTCCTTTCGACTTACATAATATTGGAGCCAATGAGGTTTATCCTAAATCCGATTACTGCTAGTCGAAAATATTCTCAGCCATCTTTGAGAATGTGCATTCCAGTGTAAGACTGAATTGGCACGACTGCTTTCTACTTTCCTCTTTCACAAGGGGATGATTATATGACTTGTCTCGTCCGGTGATATGCGGTATAAAAGTTGGACTAGAAAGGAATAAAAATCAGAACTAGGATCACGCTTCTAGGATCTCGATCGTAGCGATCAGAGAAGATTAAGTTTTGATACGATCGTAATTCTACGAACGTTTACAAGATCTAATGATCAATTTTCTTCGTTAAACGAATGCAGGAATTCCCTTCTGGTGCATCTTTATAGTGGTCCCAAGGCGCGAGTCATAATTAATAAATCGACCTTGGGGAAATCACAACCAGTAAACAAAATTAGTCTCAATTCGATACCCAACTAATTTATAGTTATGATAGAGTCACGATCCGGTTGCGCATATTAACCAGCATCAATTCTTGCATGACACGTTCGAATTACTATTTTAGTAGTCATGAATAAGGAACGGTTAGATAAAATGATCTTCTTTTTTTCAAGTTACCGGTATTACCTTTATTGATTTAGAAATATAAAGACGTTACGACTGCAGAAGCTTGAGAAAGAACGTAAGAGAAGAAAAAAAATTCGGAAAACATCATATCGTGTCACGTTTATTAATTGATACCAATATCCAATGTGGATATGGTATAGAACGGAAAGCAATCAATCGCAAGAAACAATTACATGCACTGTTGCATCTGCGACAGATCATCAACAAAAGGGCCTATTGTTGATCACACAACTGATACCAAACTTGTCAAGATGATAGACAGGAATTTAAGAGAAGTGATGATTTAACTATCATCTATTCAAATTTAAGTAGCTTTAAGTAGTTTAAGATGATACTATCTATAACATGGAGGATAAAACTACCAGTCTCGTGATTGATAGAAGTTCTCCTTAGGAATTATTCATATAAATTTTTGATAACAGAACCTCTCTCTAGTATTGGGACGGTTGAAAATTTTGCGTATAGAGATTAAAATAATGTTCAAAACATGGCTGTGATTACTTTTCTGATTAAAACAAATTTATATTATTTTTTAATCAGAAAAGTGTTTACAGTAATCAGTTAACAGTTTTATATTTTGAATTTGCGTTTTAAACATTCAGCATATTTTTCACTGCAAAACACGGTCCGTAGAGCGAAGAGTGATTTACAGGCGCCATTCGTTTTATATTATTAATGATATGCGTATTATTTTTTTTTTTATATAAAAATCTTTATCAATTATCAAATTTAAACAACAGTTATTAATGACATTAATTTATCATTATTATGTCACGATTTAAAGATAATTATTACTTTTGATATAGAGTTTCGAATGTTTATTATTATTATTATTGTTATTATTATTAAATCTGCAAGTTTGCAGATTCAAATGCGAATCAAAATAATTAAAATTTTATTTTTAGAAATTGTTGACTGGCGTGATATGCATTGTTATTAAAATTTTCCCAATTTATTTCGATCAAGATTAACAGACTAATATCGATCTGTGGATGTTTTGTAATGAGTTGCCATGACACTTCTTTCGTTACGTCATACAAAATGTTTTAGTAATATACAAATATATATATATATATCATGCTGAAGTTAATAAACTATAGTTATTTTTTATATTTCCCTTTTAGTAAATAAAATTGTTAGAAAGAGGTTAAACAATTCTGAGAGATTTAAAAATGATAAAAAAACAAACTGGTTAAAAATTTAATCGTTTAAATAGAATAACACAGGATATCCTTCATTGCAACACATGATAGAATAAACTAAGGCTAACAGGATATCACGGATTGATCGTCATATATGCTAATTAGCTAAAGTATAACAGGATATCGCGGGTTACAAAATTGATTTATAATCCTGTTATCCTAAATTCCAATATGCTGCTCATGTTGTGAATTGGGATGTTAGCTGATATCTCGTCTTGTTTCTTTATATTGTAGAAAAATATATAATTTTATTTAAGCATTTTTAACGAGTTTAAAGCTTTCATTGATCCTCAATATCCTAATTTTTTACATTTTTTTATTATAAAGTATCACAACTTTTATAATATTCCTAGATGCATTATTTAGATCCAATGTACGGGTTTCATTTCATTTTTTTTTTCTGTACCATTTTGCGTTATGTTGCTTGATGTTTCATATCCTGTGTCGAAGTTTGTTAAATATTAGATATGCTCGGATATATCACAGAAATATCAATAAAAGTTTTTTCTTCCTTTAGTGTAGATTCTGGAATGCCAACTGTTACAAACTGCTTTATGACATTTTTTTTAAATTTAATTTTGCAGGATGTGGCTTGTATATCATAAAATTCGTAATCGCCTGTTTTTTCATTAAAAAATCATAGCTCTTTTAGTAAAAATTAAAAAGTTTTCTCCCTTTAACCCATTCTTTAGTAGATTGTTTAATCATTAAAATAATAAATAACTGAAGGGTATATTTTTCAATTTTAAAAGATCATATTTTAAAATTTAATTGAGTATAAGGCATACAAATTTAAATATCTGTTATTTGTTATCATTAACGAATAAATTGTTCACTTTTGCATTTAGGAAGGCTATTAAACTGAATTTGAAATGATGATGTTTATATTGCTTGGTTGAATTAATCTTTAATAATTATCATTTTTTTAGATTTAAACTATTAAAAATTTGAATTTTAATTAAAATTTAAAAAAAACTCAGTCTTGTGCAATATTTATTTTTTATTTTTTTATCTTAATCGAATGACCTGTGTGTTGCATCCTTTGTTACAACAGCAATATATATCGATGCATATTGTAATAGTACTATTCTTGATAAGATAACGATCTTTTATTAGGTTTATCTGTAGAATCGCGTGATTTTCTGTAATATTTCAGTGCTAGTATAAAAATAAAATAGCCATGACATGAAGCAAAATGCGTGACGAAATTTATATCTAAACTAGCATATTTTGAAACTGGAACTTTTACGTAATATAAGGTTTAATGAAGAGTCACAACACAAAAACTAAGATAGCTTTTTTACATAATTTTTCCTGAGATAACACGTTTAGAAGAGGGATATACGTGGCATAAATGATGAAATTATGAGCATTGAGTCGCTCAAATTATAGATCGAGATTTGGAGAGCGAGTAATGGGAAAGTAGTTAGAGTTTCTTCAGGTTCTTATCAACTGATGCGACTAAAAACACAAACGAGACGGATGGAATTCGTTCCAGGGGCATAAACAGTGCATTAAACGATAGTAAGAAGAGAATAAATATCATAAAGAAGAAAGAATAGAATAAACATCAGCACACAAAACAATTTCGAGCAGGTTTCTGTAGGCATACATAAATGGAAAGATGCATGCTTTGCAATTATGTTACGGCCTTATAAGCATGAAAGGAAAAAAAGAGGAAAGGAGATAAAAAACGCTTAATATTAATCCAGACGCTTCAGTGGACAATAATCTATCTGTGTGCAGTATACATTGTAGGAACTAAGCCCAGAGGCAATACTAACAAACTGGCTTCCGAATCACTGCTGCTGCTACTGAATTATGGATGGGATTCTGGATAAAGCGACTACGTCACCTGAGACCTCTCAAAGCATCCGATGGTCCCTATAGGATCCTTGGATTAGTTTGCTTAGCATAACATAGCCCCGAGTCCCTACTAGATAAATTTCAAATGTGAAGTAAAGAATTCAACTTCTTCTATTAGATAATAGTAAATTTGAATAGGAAATCATAGTAGGAATTTTACTAAACACTAGCGTGTAAATTGTGATGCAGAATGTAGAAACCCACTAATAATCCCACCTGAAAACTGTTTATCCTCAATTTTCTACTTGCATAGCTATATTTTCTAATATCATATCCTATATTGCTTTTCAGTTTGCTTTGAAGTTCCATCTTTTCTCAATTACCTTTACGGTTTTCATTTTGTTCGTAACTTTTTTCTTTTTTTTTTCTTCTTCTTTCCGGAGTCGAAATTTCGAAGTTACAAATGTTACCATAGTGACTTTTAGAAACAAGATTTCTATATTACTTTAGAGTTTTTCTTGCAAAATTGAGTAACATTTGACAACAAATCGACTTGACATGTTTCTTCGCTATACTCGAAGTCACAGACGTAATTCTGCAGCGTAACCAAGGGAACGTCACAATGTCAAACTATCTTTGACATGACACTAGAAAGTAGATAGAAAGTAGTTTTATATGTCTTTCACTTTATATCCTTTTGTTTGGTGTATTTGTTTGGTTTTGCAAGAATTCGCTTCAGTTTGTAGTCGATATGTCTTAAAACATTCCAATGCGTATTTCCTTTTTTTCACTTTTTTCAATCTCTTGTTTAAAACACACTAAAGCTTGGTTAATTCGAGGCAGATAGTGTCGAAACTCGGAGAGTTAAACATCAGTAAAAACTTCCTGAACGAGTAGGACCCTCATTGAAAGACAATCACACTGTCGAGTAACAATTCTCATAAAAATGCCTCATTGCAATCTTCAGGAATCCAATGTTCTGAGCTTAAAAATCAATTAAATTATCTGTAAATTAATGTTAAAATATCTACATAAATATTAACATTAATTGAAACTATGTGAAGTTTAACAATTTTTATAAAAATTAATTCAAAAGCGTACAATTTTTTTGTGATTCATCGCTACAGCTAGATAGTTTTCAAAATGATAAATCGTATATTTTTGATGACCCAAAAAATGTAAGATTTTTTGAAGGATAAAATAAAAAATTACAACAACGTTAAGATAAAATATTAAATAAAATAGACGAAAAGCCAATATCTACAGAGATTTTTTTATTATTTATGTTTCAAGAAAATGTTTTAAGGAAATATTTCTATCTGATTACTATGTCATGAATTCCGAGAAGTCTTTTCTTCTTTCTTATAATAAAGTCATTAATTATAGTACGTAAAATTAAACTTCAGAACAATTTTGCTAATTCTTTCGATAAGAATAACCAGCAATCCATAATAAAATTTTGGTTATCATCACAAAACACTCAGATCTACCTTTATTTTGAAGCGAGAACGTTGGAAAACATGATTACGAAGAGTTGTCGAAAGAAAAATATTAAAAGTAAATTTTTGAATGATTAACGTTAATCTGTTTAAGATTTAAGATCGTTTTGTGTATCTGAAGAATATATTATAAGCTAGGAATAGATCAAAATTGCAGTTTAAGCAAATATATATAGACGAAGTTTGCTGATTTTTTATGCTATATATTCATATCGGCAGAAAAATATTATATTTGAATTAATTAATATTTAGTTATCAAGTATAATGCATATATTATACAGAGGAAACATTAATATGTTCTCTTTACATCTTTATTCCTCATTTGTTTGACTATCTCTTTCTCATCTCGACTTAATCATTTTCTCTCTCTCTCTGTTCCATTTACATCATCCTTTTAGAGTTACATAATTTAATTTTAAATAATATCATACATGCTAACGACGAAAATTTTCCTCGTTTCATCTTTCTAGGATTTTTTAATTTTATCTAAAAATCGTCTTTATGATCTCCGCATTCGTCCTTTTACGATGCTTCTCCTACTAACTCTATACAGAACTTCGTGTGTTACTTTGAAAAATATAATTAAAATTAATAAATAAATAATTATTAATGCAGAGAAGAAAAATATATTTATAAAATAGTTTAAAACAATTGTCAATTCGTCCGGCACATTAATATACAAAACATTACTTCCAGTAGAGATCCGCATCCGATGCAAATTAGAACTAAGCATTAAAGAGGATTCCTGTAATCGTAATAGTTAATACTAAAAGAGACACGTTTTCCAAATCCAAATAGATGAATTCTTGTTATAGAAAGATTAATCTTATCATTAGGATTAAAAGGATCAGTAAATTAAAATCCTCTACACGTCTAATGCCAGTCATGTTAAACGTTCCTCTATTAAATTTATCTATCTTGTATCTAACTCGATGTAAAGAGATTAAAACTAATGTAGTTTACTTTTAAACTAACCGTGTCGATATTTTATAAATTTAATTTTAAGAAATTAAAAGCAAATTCTTCCTATTTTTGTCTTAATTTTCTTTAGACGGTAACCATATCCGTAGATTGTTAAAAAAATTTTTTTTTTATTTTTGATGCTGTTACAGTAACAAGTACCGAACTCGAAACATGCAAGGATTAAAATATGGGATGTTTATATTTAATTTTAAGGTAGTATCGCATAAATTTTTGATTTTCGTCTTGAGTTTCTTACGATCTCATTATGTATAAGTGGATATTTTTTTCTTTTTATACCACACAGTTTAACTGATAACCTCTTTGAAGAGAAAAGTGGGGTAGTCATCCACAAGATATTGTCTATCCAGGTTTCATCGATTGCCCTTCTACTAGGAAAAAAAAAAGAGTACAATCCAATTGCACATGTGCATCATTCGATGAAATCTTATGAAGAATGGTTTCTATTTTCGGATAATTTAATGCTTAAATCTGCATTAATGATTCTTATATATAGGCATATTAGAAAAGTATTCTTGCCAGAAGAATAATAATTTTGTTATTTTATATATATTAATGAAGGTTTATAGTTCTCATTGTTTAAGGAATTTAAAGTTTCGCGTTAGCCTAAAATGGGGATAAATTAAAGATAGAAAGCCTGTCGGATAACCGAGATCATCCTTAAGTAGAGATTGCGATATTGTTTTGCAGTAGAACGATGCGCTTTCTGGTGAATAGCGTCACTCAACCATCTACTTAGAAAAGACAATGAATATTTTTAGTCAATTGTTATTACTGCCGATGTCATCATTCCAATTTCCTTTAGTCGCCCGTTTGCATCGTAATCTCTTAACTTCCGTAGTCGCTATGGTAACGCAAGGAAATAATTTATTACTTCTCATTGGACGACTGCTACAATAGGAGAGGAGGTCTTTGCCAAAAGCCCCTCTACAATCGGCCACCGTCTGGGATAACACCATGCACTGTGTTCACAGTAGCATCATTATCTAATAATCCAGATAGCCGTATTTCGATCGACGCATGCGCCTTTGATGACGAGATTAAAGAGTATGTCATCCACAGCTGTTCAGACATGGCGACTCTTGTATCACGTGACGTCTTGTTTCCAAATTTGATGGATGGATATTACTCTCTATGTTTTCCTTACCATTGTCCTTCTTTAAATATTACATTTATCTCGGTTTTCTTCCCGTTCAATAACGTTCTCTTAATTTTATACAATTTCAATTTATTATTACACATACACACACATATATATATTTGCACCTGTTCTTCCGCATTTATCCAGTGCTTATTATTTATTAATATATTCGCTTTCTATTTAAGTCTATCCAATATAAAAAAACAGGAAATACTTTTCACACAAAAAGAGTGTTTTATACTTTTCGAATATCCCATTTTTCATGGGATTATTTTCAATCTTTAATTATTCAATGATCTCATCACTTTACGCAATAGTTTGCTCTTTGTCTTTCATTCTTTACCAAGTTCAATTTTTATGGGATTATTTTCAATCTTTAATTAGACAATGATCTCATCACTTTACGCAATAGTTTGCTCTTTGTCTTTCATTCTTTACCAAGTTCATTTGCATATTTTCTAAGGTTCATCTTCTTCACCTTTCATGCCCTAATGCTCACTATTATAATTTTCCATTCCAAATTGTTTATTCTTACCTTCTGCCTTATCATTAGCAGTATTAACTGTGTTGTTTAATGCCTTAATATTATCACAATGTCGTTCTATAACTAAAGACTCAATGCTATTTATAACTGAATGCTCATCCCAATATGTAGCATGTTGTATCACTCTTTCTAACTTTTTTATACTTTCATACTTAATTTAATATTGTTCTGTATATTAATGTTCATTCTAATATTTTTCCTTGGTTTCCTCTTATTGAACTTTATTCCATTTCAGTTTATTTTTCCTTTGCTTTCCTTGCTTTTTACCTTAAATACTCATCGTAATATTGTTTAAATTCGTAATGCTCATCCTTAATGTTGCTCCATGCTTAAATATTCATCCTGATATTATTCCATGTACAAAAACTCATATTGATGCTATCACATAACTAAATACTCATATCCTAGTGCTATTCCATTCCCTAATGTTCGAGCTAAATTGCTCCATGTACTAATGATCGCACTGATGTCATATCATGCATCATATAAATCCTAATATTTTCCATACAATATTCATCATAATACTGTTGTTCCATTCCTAATGTTCATAATAATATTGTTCTATGTATTAATGCTCATGATAATGCTTTTCCATGAGTTAATACTCATTGTAATGTCCTTGTTCATTCCCTAATGTTCATGTTAATATTGTTCTAGGTATTGAAGCTCACAATGATGTTATTCATACATTAATAGTCTTACTAATGCTGTCCATGCCTTAATTTTGTTCTATTGTTCCATGTCTAACTGCTTAGCGCAATGTTTTCATGCTGATATTATGGTGTGTCAAAGAATTCATGTTGTTTCAAGAGTATAACAAAAATGGCGGTATTATTCCTCGATATAATATATTTATATTTAGAAAATTTCTTATAAAATATAATTTTTTTTTGCTTCATTGGATTCATAAATACGACAACATATTAAATGCATTAAAACATTTATTAAAGCAAAAAATTAAAAACATAAAATTTAAACAAATTAAATGTTTTAATTAAGAGGAAGAGATCTCCAACAAAAGATTATATTAAAAATGCATCAATGATTTAATGTTGAATTTAATAGGATTTTCAAAAATTAAAGAAAATATACTTAGATTGATTAATTTAAAAGTTTTTACCCCTTTTCTCCTCCTCCGTTTCTATTTTTAGAACGGAAAGAAAAAAAAGAGGAGAGAATCTATTCTTCGGAGATTGAAAAGATTCGCGTGCTTTTCGACTATTCATTCATTTGAAGTGAAAATTATCTTATAAAAAATAATAAAAATTTTAATTGCATATTGCTGTGGCAACAAAATATAGAAAATTCAAAGAATTTTTATCTTAATTGGTCCATATAAAAGATCCGGTTTCTTTACATGAAAGGATAACTGAAATACTTTATAATTAATGCCCTTTTTTTTCTCTTTTTCTCATATAGAATTATTCTGCTTGAGAATTAATTAAATCAAATTAAATTTTAATCAAATTTTAATAAATGCAAAAATGTATTTAATTTATTAGTAACATTATTTGTTTTTTACTTTTTTATATATGATATTCGCTGTATGAAATCTAACATTTCCGGCTTAAATCGTCGAAAATTAAAATTTACTGTTCTAAATACTGACGATTAACATGTGGTTGGGTGTTCCAAGCCTTCATCGGAGCGATAGATCATCAGTTTTTTCCATTAATCAATTTTTGTCGTTTTTTTGCAACACTCGCTCTTTTTGTTCTTCAGGGTTTTGATGTCTGTAATTTCTCGTTTTACGATAACATAAATAATAAATTATTCATTATTTCTAGGAAAGAAACTCAAATTATTAAAGTATAATTTATTATTTATGTTGGAACTCATGACTTAAACAAAGTTGGATGCTCAAGCAATTTTATAATCCTCTTTTGTAGGCAGGTTATGCATAATATCTTCCACCTGTGTGGAAGTATAGGTTACTAAAAAACAGAATTGGTTATAACAGGAACCATTTATGAGTGGTTTTTCCCCCTATTTTATTTGCATATTTGCAGATTTTATAAAATATGCATAAAGGAAGTTGTTTTTCTTCTAACTGAACGTAAAAGATTGAATTTGCTACTTTTACTGTTGCAGAGATTCTTTTCTGTTCAATATTTTCTTTCTCTGACTCGTGTTTGTTCTACAAAAGAAAAGTTAGCCTCTATTTTTCCCACTATGAAAATGAATGTAAATAAAATTTAACGTTTCCATTCTTTCCAATCCTTTCATCATTTTTATGAAGGAAAAATAATAATAATTCTTTCTTTTCTACTCCTGAAAAAAATCGAAAAACTATTTTTTTTATGTTTAATAAAATGCATTAAGACATTAAAAATCCCTTTTCTACAGCCTGTTTCTATAGGCCGTATACCATATACATCGATGAACGAATTAAGAACGACTTTTTGAGACGAATGGATAAAAAAAATTTATATATCGTAAAAATTCCTCCATTATACGATAATAAAATTATAATTCTGCAAATAACAATAAAAATAAAGCGTTTGCGCCATTATCTTTAAGTATTTGTCCAAATGAATGAGAACAAATTGAAAATGTTTGCTTTTATAACATCTGCAGGCAAATTGTTTCAAGTTAAAGATAGTAAAAATGAAGAAAAATCAATGAAAATTAAATCTTTATTATTTCGACGAAATTATTGTTGTAACTTGCCTTATATTTAAATCCAAGTTACGTTTTTTTTTTAATAGTTTTAATTATAAAACGAATTTGATGATCGTAAAATCTTCTATGAGATTGTGGTCGTTATAACGCATTATTATCGAAAAAATGGCATATCTTCGTCACTTTTACGCATTATCGCTGTTAAAACAAAACATATCATAAGTTTATAAGGCTATTAACAGCTTTCTAAACGTATTTTTGATCACAATAAACGATTAAATACATTAGAAACCTTAGTTTAGAAGAATAAAAAGATAGGAATGGAAGTTTAGAAGGTCTTGTGAAAAATTTTTAACGATAATAAAACTCTGTGTATTAAATTATTAGATAATTATCATTAGTTAAGTCTAGATAGGAAAAAAAGAAGATAAAGAATCATTAAGTTATAATCATTAATTAAAATAAAATTGCAATTAAGCAAAGTTTGAAGAAGTCTGTTAATTGGAGGGTTTCTCTTAAAAGTATTTTCGAAATCGCACTCAATAATATGGAATAAAAATTGTTAAAAGAATTTCGACGATCTTTCAACAATTCTCAATCAAAATGTTGTTAAAAGATGTCAGACAATGCCGTTAAGGAAACTCGGTAGCTGAAAGTTCGTGAACAAAATACTGTTAAATACATCCGCAGTTCAACTATTCTCCAAAGAGAAAGAAAGAAATTGTTCCAAAGAACATCCGCTTGGCTGTTAGCTCTTCAAAATATTGTTAAAAGAAATTTCTTCTATTGTTAACTGTTACTTAACGGGAATTCTGATGATAAGCAATGGTACATATCGGTAATTTATCGTTAACGTTAACCTCATCTATCGCTAGCGACTGGAATCTTGTCGAAGAGTAATCGAATCTATTAATTATCGAAAACGGTAATCGTTCAAACGAAGGAAAAGAAGTTAGCGACAAATAAATCCAGTAAATAATCCTTAAATAAATCACACACCGCGATCAGGAAAGTTCGATTATTCCAATTGATTCGAACAATTAACCTCTATACTTAAATTAATCTCGGGAAGACATCAGTCTGGATTATACTTAATCCCATACATAAAATTTCGATATGTTATTGTACGAAGAATAAAATCTGGATTTCAAGGATAAATCATAAAAATTGATGAGGAACGAAGGGACGAAAAAAAAAATGGAAGTAAATTGATTCTCATTCAACATCATTAAGGCTTAAAGTCGCTGGAGATGTGCTAAATGAACTTTCCACTTTGTCAAAACTCGATCAGGAAAATGAATCCTTTCATCTTAAAGACTTTTCGATCAAATCAAAGAGGAAAAGATCACAGTAACTTCCCTAAGGGAATAAGTCCTATTAAATGAAGCTAAAACAACTTTAACTTAAAAAAAATACTAACGAAATGTTAGAATTATCTTTTTGGAGGAAAAAAAGAGAGAACTTCAAATTGAGAATTCAACTCTTTAAATCTGGAAAATTTAAAGAAGATTGACATATTTTCCACACTTAAAAAAAAAAATTATTTTCGACTTTTTGATATCTATTGCATTCGCGGATGAGCAATTTTTTTCTAAAAGTTAAGAAGTGTAAAAATAAATATAATATGTTTCTTTCTGGAAGAAAATATATATATATTTATAATTTTTGTTTCGAAAATTCAAAATAGAAAAATTTATTATTCTACAGATATAAATTTAATTAGGTTTTCAATCGTTAAATTCTTATCGGTTTTGTCTGCTAGATAAGTTGGTTCCAATCATGGCACTCGACACGTTTTCTCTCACTTCATATTCACTTCTATATTATCAGGCATTAATGCTGTTTTATTGCTCGTTAAAACAAATTATGCCATTAACATCAAACATTCTGCAAGAGGCATATAATTATTGTCTTACTTTCTGAAAACTCAATCTTTATTTTCTTGTTGAATAAAGTATTAATAGACATCTCGTTGTCTCTTCCACATATAATAACGTTCGCAAGTTTACAGTTTAAAAAATAAAAATGAAAGATTTCAGGATTGAATTTTCATTAATATATTTACTTAAGTGTGCACTTTCGTTTGACTCTTTCGAAGTGTTTTCGGTCTTCTAAAAGCTCACATTAAAGGACTTGGTGAATATGCCTCGTGATCCTTTTAAAACAATTCTCCGTTCCCGACACGATGTCATTCAAACAAAAATTACTCGAATAAAAATTCTCCTCTTTTAGGATTTTGAACTTGTTAAACAATTCGACTAAATACTTTAATCAGCGCCATTCACCAGTAATTTGTTCAGACTGTGTAAAGAAAAATAGACGGAGAATAGTCAAAGTAACATTTTCAATGACATCAAATTCACTATTTTTGTTTAAATCAACTACTTTAATGCTCCGAAGCCAATTAGCTGTATTGTTCGCTTCACTATACATGAAGATACATATAGAAAATGCCTAATCTAAAATAGCGACAACGATACAAATATTGATAAAGTGAATTTATTTTTCTGTTGACATTTGCAGAAAAGTTCTTTCCCATACGAATAAAATATTTTAAGGTTGATTAAAGGAAAAAAAAATATATCTTTTCTTGTGAAGGAAAGCTTTCTACTGATGAATTCTTTTCTATCCACCTTCTCATTCATCACATCAACAAAACAAACAACAAGAAAAATACTTTGATTTCTTCTATAGTTTGTTTGAGCCATTCTTCACTTTCATTGTTGTGTCCACTTCTTACCAACGTCCACGTTTCGGACAAACTTATTTTTCAAATTTCTCGAATATATCTTTTCCAAAATTTCAATTTTATATTGTGTTTTTTTTTTTTCAAAATTACGAATTTTTATTTATTGCAACAACTGAATGAAAAGATAGAGTTGAGATCACACATCTTTATTTCTTATTTATTTTTAATAAATTTTTTTTCATTATCCTTACAAATATTTATTTTTATTTTCGACTATTTTTCTTGGTTATCTTTTAATGAAAACGATGAAGATAAAATTTCTTTTTTTCCATTAAAATGAAGTTATACTTAACATCCATTATCAATAAACTCTACTTCGTCTCCATTTTTCCATTATCTATGCATATTTTTATCTTTTCATTCATATACAGTAATCTATTGTGCGTGGCTTTTATTCTTTCCTGTTATACCAATATTTTTCTAATCTTCTCCACTCAAACTATCCGAATTTTTTTTTCTTTTTCTTTTTAATTCTGGAACTTTTTTCGCGTAGAAAAGAAACGATTTTCTCTTTCTATGACGAATCCGAAACAATATTATCTGTAAAAGTCATTATCTGCTTTTGATACGGACGACATCACCTACTCTTTACTGTTATGTATGCAACAGAAGATATAAAGCAGAAATCATCCGAGCATAAATGATTAAGCAGACATGCTCTATTTTTTTCGCTCCGATATTAATAAATTAACATTTTTTCCCCTCTTTCGTTTTTTTCCTAAACATAAGAAAAAGTTTTTACAAGACCAGTTGAATATTATGCACATTTTTCGAAAATATTCCAAAATTTTATGTAATTTTTTTATTCACATTAGGACTGATTATTTTTAATATTTCATAAAATAGTACTGACAACCCATCTATTGAGTTCTTCTCGAAAGGTTTTTAAGAGGTTATCGAGTTCCTCCAAATCATCAGTTGTCAAAGAAATCTTTCTAAACATCCCAAACACTTATTTTACTTTCCTAATCATTTCAAACACTTCTTTTATCTTCCCAATTATCTCAAATACATTTATTTTTCTTTTCCAATCATCCAAATACTTTTTTTATCCATCCACTCATCTGAAATCCCGATTTCATCTACAGATTCATCTGAAATACTTATTTCATCTTTCTAATCATCTCAAATACTTATTTCACATTCTGGATCATCTCCATCGCAAAATCAGTTTCTGTCATCTCAAGCATTTTTTGTCTTCTCATGCATTTGAAACACCCAGTTTATCTACTGATTCATTTCGACTACTTATTTCATCTTTCCAATCATCTCAAACACCTACCTCATCCCTTCATTTATCTGAAATACCTATTTCTCCTTCTCATCATCTCCATCACAAATTTAATTTTCTCTATCATCTCAAAAAACTATTTCATCTTCTCGATCATCTATATCTTAAATTTCATTTTCCCAATTAAATCAAGCATTTGTTTTATCCTCTCACTCATCGGAAACCGCGATTTCATATATAGACTCATCTAAAATATCTATTTCACATTCCCAATCATCTAAAATATCTATTTCATTCTATCATTTATCTGAAATACCTATTTCTTTTTCTCGATCATCTACTTCGCAAATTTTATTTTTCCAATCATCTCAAGCATTTGTTTTATCTTCCTACTCATCTGAAACACCGATTCATTTCAAATACCTATTTCACCTTCCCAATCATCTCGAACATCTAGTTCATTCCTCCAAATCATCTCATATACTTATTTCACTTCTCCCATCCACCTCAAACAGTTTTTAACTTCTCTCATTCATTTAAAAAACCCATTTCATCTTCCCATTCATCCCAAACACCTATTTTATCTTCCTACTCATCTGAAACATCTACTTCATTCTCTACTCATTTCACATTTCTGATACTCAATTTTCCTCAAACTCAAGTTTCACACATCTTAAACACTTATTTCATCTTTCTAGCAATCTAAAACACTTGTTTCACCTTTCCAATCATCTCAAATACTTATTTCACCTTTCCAAAGATCCCAAACATTTTTAAGATTTGAATAAATTGACTGTAATGCCGATCAGACGTCAAAAACTTTTACAATCGGCGCCATGTTTGCGTAGCCTTTTTATATTAATATTACCATCAGGCCTTCCATTCGTTTCAATAGCGAATTGGCATTCGAGAGGTGCTACTTTTACCAGAACAATAAGCGAAGTCGTAAACTTCGCAGCCTTTACGGGCTTTGACGTCAGTTTATCGTCTCCTCTGACATTACGTCTACTTTATGACTATTTTACAATACCAGAGTTGGAAGCGGAAGAGCATGCGCAAAACATGACAGAAAACTTTTCACTCCCCCGAAAACAATTACCAGAATTTAAAAAAAAGTAATTAGAAGATTAACTTTCGCCAAATAATCATAATAATAATAATAAGAAGAATAATAAAAAATGTGGCTCACGAAGAGTAAGAGTTAGTTCGGATTTACATACATATTCAGTTATGTATGCACTTAATTCTTGGCTGTTCTGCTGGTCATCCATTATCAAGCCGTCAGTTGCAGACTTAAGTGAGGTCTTTGATACTAGTTGTTTGGCACTATGAATGGAAATTTTCTAGAAAGGATTGTAAAAAATTGGAATATGATAGTTCTACTTTGAAACATTGAAAAATTTTTTAACATAAGAGAGAGAAAAAGAAGTATAAAAAAAAAACTGATTTCGGTTGGAGTAAACAAGAATGTATTGTGACTTTGTTGGAACAAATCAATTTTGCTTTTTGAACAAAGCAAAGGATGTTATTGTTTCTTGAAATAACGGATCAGTTGGTTTTTGGAATAAGGTCGGGGGATGTTTTCTGAATGATTGTAAAAGAACTGTTTCTAAAGTTTCCTTTCCTCTTCCTATAATATATATCGAGCAAGTGTAAAAAATGATGTTGGATTCTTCTATACTTTAGAGGTATGAAACAAATATTTGGAATTTGGATCGGTACCGTGTTGCGATGAAGTGGAGGATGTATTGTTCTCTTGTTTAAATTGGAAGATATTTATTTCGAATAAAACTGAGAGAAGTTTGAGAACACTTCTTCTTCTCCCACAAATGGCACGGAAGATAATTGAGAAAGAATATAAAAATTGAGTGAAGATACTTTATTGGAATGCGAGACAGATGTTGGACATTTTGGATAGGAACGACGTTGTCAGAAAATGATGAAGTACGTCTAAAAATATATAAAAATTCAATTAGAAGCTCAGAAAGTATAAAGATGTCATTCAGTATAGGCTTTAGAAGATGTTATAGAAAATATGTTTATGTTAGTTTTTTTTTTTTTCATAAAAATCAGAGTATTGAATTACTTATTGACTCGAGTGATAAATAGCATCTCTACTGTAGAACAAAGCGAATTTACCCTTTTTAATTTTACTTAATTAGCATGAAAATCGATCGCATATTTTACATAAAAGATATTTTAATTCGGAAATATAAAAAGAAAGATATGATGATAATAATAAAATAAACATATCAGGAAATTTTCTAAAGGATGAAAGTCGCCATTCAATTCGTGTTCTTCGCTCTAAAAAAAGAAAACCGTTCTAAAAAATATTTAAACACGGAAAATTCATTAACCTAATAAACAAGACAATAATAAACTTTTACACCGGATAATATATCCACTTTTACACTAAATTTAACAAAAATTCTATTTTGTTTTCATATAACTAACTCTTTTACAAACAAATCGACTTTCCTGCATCTTTGTACGGAGAAAGAAAAAAAAGGGAAAAAATAGTTGATTGATGATACAATTACTTCACAACAATCACGTGATACCGTTTATCGAATCACGTTTATTATCAGTTGAAAAGAATAATTAGGATATCCCATTTAAGAGAGTGAGAGAGAGAGAGGATGCAAAGTAAATTAATAATCTATGCTCGTAAATAATTAAAAAAAATTTCGCGAATAATTAACTTTTTGAAAAATTTACTGGTTCAATTTTAAAATCGTATAAAAAGTTATTAAACGTGGTCGTATTTCGATCGAGTTTTAAAGAATTAAATCAGAACTAATGCGTTACTGGATGTGTAAACTTGTGTAATGTCTTTCTGACAACTATAATGAAACTCTCTAACTGTAATGATAACATAACCAATTACACTTCATCCTTTGTGTGTTTATTAGAGTAGTTCAGCACACTCAGTTTATAGTCTGGCTAGCATAGTTTGTCCTCCATTCATCCACTAGGTAGGAATACTTTTTATATATTTTTAACCTTGAACGTCTTTAACTCGTATCTTTCTTAAATATGTTATGTTAAGCTTAAATCTAACTTAAATTTTAATATTTTCCTTTATTTAAACAATTGTTTAATGGTTATTTTATAGCAGAATAATTTAACTGGAAGGCAGTTCGGATTAAATAAAAAGTTACCATAACGAGAGAAGTCGGTTTGTTTTGCTTTTAGACAAAAATCTCATAGGAATGTAGTAGACTCTTCTTTTGGATCGTAAAATACAATGTTATGGGTAGTACCGCTATTTCTTTCCCCCTAGTGAAACTTAACTGTTGAAACTACATTCTACTACTATAAAGTTACTGTCCGAGTTAGATAAACATTTTTTTTTGAGACTTTCGGGAACCAAAAATTACTCGGTCGAAACCTGGAATGTCGGAGGATCCGTTTGGGATAATCAGAAATATGTGATAAGTGTCGAATAAAATATAGATTAAAAAACACTTAAAAGTTTTATCGCATTGTTTCCGGAAATGTTGTATTGTTATAATTAAGCATATTTTTCGTTTAAATTCGAGTAAATTTCTGTTAAAATTCAACAAAGGCATAATCGATTTTGAAATCTAATCGATTTTTGTAATTCCAATACAGTATGTTTCCTGTATTGTTTCTCTTTAAGCACTTTAGATTAGGAGGAATTTTATTGTAACAATATTCGTTCATCAAAGAGTTACAGTCGCCATTTATCCACGTTGATCTAGTGAAGCAGCAAGAGTGTGTTTGTATAAGAATTTAAGGTTTTTCTTATTAATGCCAAACTTAAATCGATTCTGAAACAGAAAAAATTATTATTTATTTATCTAGAAATGATGAAAGTTTTGTCATTAAGATGCTAGACTATACCAAGTCTCATTCAAGAGTTAAAAAGTAAAGTTTCCAGAGCATAAGTTTGAATCAGAATATGAAAAATACGCTTTTCGGCAATATTTTAGGTAAAAATCTACGGAAAACTTATCTGAAGTAATACCTAAATATCGATAAATTTGAGAATTCATCTAAATTATTTTTTGCTTCCTATGTAATAAAGGAAACAGGGTTATTCAAATTTTTTCAATGTAACATAAATTTTGAAAGGAAACATTTTTATAATATGAGATTTTAACATAATATGGCATTATGTTGCAGCTTACTGAATCAATGATACTTCTTTGCTAATGACAGTTACTGGATAAATTATTGTGCATCACCAGAAATAATTATTCGCTAGCAAATTTATCATGATGAGCTCAGTCCTAATTCGATTTTAAATTGTCTACCAACCCATTATTAGTTTATACATTAAAGTATATGTCAAATAGCCATATATATTATGTTGTATATGTGTGTGCATAACAAATTTTAAGTAATGGATGAATAAATATTCATCTTTGTGCGTGATAACCATAATAAAAGTAGTTCTTATTACTATAAACTTATATAAAACACGTTTCAAACTATGATTCACTAAAACGCATTTAACTATATAAGGATATGTATAAATACAGAGAGAATTTTAGTGAAATCTGTAGTTTTTAAGGGTTTCTGAGCTTTCTTCATATTGCAGTCGTTAAATTTATCTTTGCTCTCTTTGGAAAAGTCGCAATTCACACGCATTTGTCAAAAATTCCATCCAAAGCTTCAAGTTCTTCTGAATTTCTTGAATCTCTCTTGTCTTCTGGATAATTCTTGAGCCCGGATTCATTCTCTTCCGTATATGTCGATGATTGATTTTGAATGTGCAAAAAACTCTTGTATGGAATAGTAAGAGTAAATCTTTCACCAAAGAGGAAACATCCGACTGAAGTTAGGATCACGAGAGGATTTTGATTCCTTGAGTGCATCCCAAAATCTCTGGCCAGTTTATTTATAAAAACAAAATACGTAAAAATTAATATGTATATTGAAAATTTGAACTGTTAATTTAGAAAATATCGATTTTTAGTGCTGCAATACGTATAGCAATATATTATGTCATATAAAAGCAAATTATAGCGAAGAAATAAATTAAAAATAGGCAATTAACTGAAATTTCTTCATATTCTGGACGTCATATCAGAAGACACTTTCTATATTTATAACTTAATTTTTCACGTGATTCATTTAGTGCTGATGATATAATAAGCTGGTGATCACCCGACATAAATACATATATATATATACATTATCTAATTACAGATAAATTAAGTAATTTACAGGGTATAATTACATCGAACGTTCAGCAGATAATTATTGGACTAAATGACGTCATCAGGTCGACATTAATGCTCGAAATAAATTAAATTTGCCTAACTACATCATTGTTACAGATAATTGCCAATTTACAACTCCTTATTTGTTTTCTTTAATGAAATTCTTCCTGTTTATGCAACAAGAAAAAAGGAAAAAAAGGAAGACAGTCATTTTCACCTATATGGTCTGACTTATGGGCCTAGCGCAAAATGACACCCTTGGGAGTTGTCTGGACATGCCTCTTTGTTGCCAGTTGTCCACAAGCTAACTTACTACCGGATATAGAAGGTCTTAGGCAATACCATAGGGAAATTGTCTTGTCTGGTTTGGTTCACTGTGTCTTAATAGGTGAAAGGAAGTCGAAGAGATTACTTTCACTTTAAATTGCCTTACATATTAGCCCCTCAACCATTCGCTACCGATAAATTATTGTTTAGAATTTTAAGCATTTATCGCTCTGGGATAAACAGAAAGATATCGCATTTTTAACTCATCGAAGATTTTAACCGGTAAGTGCAAAATTATTATTTGCAACGTAACAGTAATTTTGTAATCAAAATAATTAAATTCGAGTATATATTTATATATATAAATATATATATATTTAGAGATACTTTACTCGGTACAATATCTAAAGATTTAATTGGTTATCTTTCCATTTACAAACTCTTTCAACTGTCAAAATTACTTGATGAAATATGGCTTCGGGCGGTATTCTCTGTAAAGATAAGGTTGAAAAGAATGGTTTACATCAAAGATAACCTTTCTCTGTGATGTCACTTTATTAAAATATTTGATTAAGTCTGCAGGTTATTTGAATTCCTGCGACACTCTGAATTCGTCGTTGTGTATTTGGTTTCCTCTTATTGAACTTTATTCCATTTCAGTCTATTTTTCCTTTGCTTGAATTGCGAATAATCGATGGAAGTCGAGCGAGGGATTTAGATGTTTATATATAGTTTTTTTTCCTCTCCTGCAACGAACTAAAAGATATAGTTACTACGGATTTACTACTACAGAAACTTGGATAAGCGTATGCAACTACATAATAAGTTGGTAGATAGAGTGAAGTGATGTTGCAATAATAACCGAGAGCAGGGGTAATAGGTAGTTGTCAAGTTAGAATGCTCCTTAATACGGAATTGTAGATATATGACAATAATTACAGGCATATTGTGAAGAATATAAAACCCTGTCAACAATAATGCCTGTTATGCGAGGAAGTTTATCAAAGAGCAATTCTTCAGACTAATTCTGTTAGAATAGCATAAATATAAAAATCTATTATACACATAACAATGAGAATATGGTTAATAAATGAGTATATTTATAAGCCACCAAAATTCACAGAACCATCGATTTGCTATTACAGCAACAACAAAGTGATGGGGAATCGAAAAAACTTCTTTTGTACGAATTAATTTCGCTTCCTTTAAATACTGTGGCTTAAAGAATTTTTAATTAAGGATCAAAAATTTAATAACATCAACGTAAACAAGTGCTACTTTAGTAACAATAAGCTACCATACTACTTTAAGCAACTGTACCGGTAACCGAAAAAAGAATTTTTAAGCAGCTTTAATAATAGCTTTTGACGTCTTGTGGATACCGTAAACGGGATAAGCGATATTTCGAAAGTTTTCCATTTTTAAAAAGAGTTAAATATTTAGGAAATTACTTAGGGAATTAAAGTATTTAAATGATGTATTATTAAAGAAAATTTTATAGTCAATGATTAGTCTAGTTAAATGTCTGCGTAGGCGGAGACGGATATTTAAATCAACCAGTTAAATATGTAGATCGTCGAATTAAAAGAGTTTGTAGACGAATAAAAAAGTATAAAATAGATAAATTAGAAATCAATGAAAGTCTCTGTCATGATGCATTAATCATGATGCATCAGGTGTCATTAGAGAAATCAAAGATTTGGTACAACTTTATTGAATGTTAAAAGTTCGTTGCTTGGCTTTTCATATAATAAATGCGTATAAGAATTGATAGAAAAAAATTTAAAATAAAACTTTCAGTTTCCAGAAAGAAACTTGCCCTATTTCCACACTTTAACGACTAGATACACGAAGAGCATCAAGATAAAAGTGAAGTGCATCAGATAAAAATTATCTGATAAATGATAAGGTATTTTTCGGTAATGTTACGAACTAATATAGAGTTGTTTATATTTTTCACAATCAAACATCATCAACTGTTTTAAGGTCATTGTGGCGGTAACAATTCAAAATACGTCCCATTGGTGAATTATAATAAATATAAGAAGTTATATAATTAAATAATATAAAAAATATGGCAAGAATCTCTTTTATATAATAGATTGTTCGTGTTTCACTTTAGTGCAAAGAGTGATTGTAATGAAGTCGAATATTTATTAATATCCGAAGAGAAAGATTTGTTTTATTTAGGGAGGATTAGATTAATTAATTATAGAATTAATTAGAGGATTTAAACGTAGGAACTATTAATTCCTAGTGTGTTATAGTGACACGAAAATTTAATGGAAATTCCAAAGAATCGCAATTCATTAATCGCTAGAAATCGAAAATGTCCCAGTACGACACTTTAAATGTCAAACAGAATAGGGAATTGTTAGCGAAATGGACGAGACACGTTGAACAAAATTACTGGTTGTTTATCAAGAAGATGGTTTTGTTTTAAGATTGCTTCGATTCATCAAATAGATAGTTTTAACTGCATTATATGTTCTTATATTTAAGAGTTTCAACCATTTATTTTCTGTTTTCTTCCTCTTCCATAAAATTTCAAGCATTTATGACATAACAAAATTTATTATAATTATCGTTATTACTTTAGGTCAATTTCTGCTAGACTTGTTTACTGATTATTGCAGTTTAAGTCTAAGATTACTTTCGTTAATGCCATTCTATAGCTTGTTGCAAATACGCTTTGCTTTGGAGCAGAAACGGTTATAATGACGATTATTTTAATTGATTTTGTAGCAAACTCCATTCTTATTCAGAATTTTCAGACAAAATTTGCTTAGTAATGCGTGCAATAACGAAATTCCATTTTTAATTCTCCTCTGCTTACAAAAAAGTAAAACTTTTCACGCTAACAATTTGAATTTATATTCGTATCAGTTTTTTGATTACATTGCATTTAATTATACTAAATATTCTTATAGTTTTATTATATAAATTTAATAATATTAGCATTAAAACTTCTAGATTGAAGGTTAAACTAAAAATCGTAAGAATTAATCGATTGATTACATTGCATTTAATTATACTAAATATTCTTATAGTTTTTTTATATAAATTTAATAGTATTAGCATTAAAACTTCTAGATTGAAGGTTAAACTAAAAATCGTAAGAATTAATCGATTTTTTTGTTTAAAAAGGTCATTATATCGAATTACCGACTTGTTCTGCATTTAAACTGTATGATAACAAATATAGGGCTAAAAATAGTCAAGAATTTATAAGTATAGAATTCTTAATTCGAGTTTTATATTGCATAAGTCTGTGGAGGAATTTGATTACATCCTAGCATCGTTTTAATTACCAGTCCTTCCGCCAAAATTAGTGGCACAAAGTGATATTACTCGCAATCATTACTAGATCACTACTATTATCTAGAACTTTTATGTTATATATTAGTTAAATCGTTTCTAAATCATTTAATTTTGTCAAAATTAAGCATAGTCATTGTTCGGTCAACCTGTGAATTAATTTTAGTTCGCAACTTAATCAAAATCACGTTACGCACATTACAATACTTCTCTTTTACTAAAATTGTGTTAATTGTTAATCCCGAACAAAATTTTCGCGAAATTTTAGTCAAAATATGTTTTCTTCTTCTTTTTTTTGTTTAACCGATTAAATTTTTATAAACAGAAGAGTAACAAAAATTGCACGACATCTCTAAATATTTACTTACCTTTTGACTCGTAAGCGATAAATAATTGAAGCAAAAAAGGAGGGATTAAAATATTCATTATAACAAAATATAAAAATGAAGTTGAAAAATAGGTTAAATTTATTAATTTTGGATGTTTCTTTGCAAGTTTAATATCCTCTCTGTTGACAATCGATAGGTTTTTCAGACAAAAATCTCTGTTATGATAAATGATGAAGCACAGGATTTGTTGCTCTCTGACACTGATTAAATCGTCCTATCCAGAGAGAAAGAGAAAGCAAAATTATCTTTCACCACGTGACTGCAGATAATGATAACAAGAGAAAATCAATCAAGTTATAAACAATTTATAAAAATTTTGTTTTGCGTAATAAATTATAAATTTTTGACACTTTTTAGGTAAAAATAATTTTTTTTATAAAAAAACTTCGTTAACAGAAAAAAATATATGTTACAAAGTTTAGTTAGTTTAAAGTTTTGTAAATTTTGTAAACACAGTTTGGTTTATATTTAATAATTTGTAAATAAAATATCGATTTTAATACTTTTAATAGTAACTTTGACGGAAAATATTTAAAGTCTGTGTTTTTTTTAATAGAATATTTTTATTCATTTTTAAATAATAATATTCCCTACTATAATAATAGCAATAATATATATATATATATATATAATGTTGAATAAAATGAAAACTCTTTATTATAAATCAAGATTTTGACTGTGTCGAATTTCTTTTTGAATGTGAATTAAATTCCAGGCATATCGTGATAGACAATCAGACATTTTCATAATACCTGCTAACTTGTGGTTAATTCATAAACCTTCTTGGAGTCACAGAACACAATTATAAAAATCTGCAGAACAAAATTAATATTGTTTATATAAAGTGACTATCTTCAAACTACCCTAACAAAAATATGCACAGTTCATATCTTTTATTAAAAATTATAGGTTACATTCATTAAAGAAACATTTGAAATTTTAATATATTTCACAATTTCGTGGAACCAAACATCCTTGCGTGAAATGATATCTGTTTTATTGCTGCAGTTATTTTGCAAAACAAATATGATTGTGTCAACGCTAAAAATTAAATTACTATATAATGGAATAAACAGTATTCGGTGATAAAGGTAAGTTCACCGATACTGTTTATTAATTAAGAACCATTGTTATACACCCTAAACAACAAAATGACATACCTTTACTAAAAATGATTCTCAAGGTATCATACTTCGGTATACTTTAACAAAACTGGGTAAATAAATTCTTTATATAACATTATATGATTGTTTAAATTTGTAACAAACGTTGCATATATAAGCATGTCCCATATTCATTGGACACTTACCCAAGCATGCGTACAGTATATACTTTACAGTTATAAGAAAACATGTTAATCTATATTTTATAAGCATTGAAATTTAAAGAAAATTTAAAAATTAATATTTTTGGAATGAGTATGAATCATATACTAAAAGCCACTAAATGATATTTTTCGAATTATGACTGAATATTTAAGCAAATCGACGTCATTAGGCTTAACTTTTGCTGTATACATCATTGATAAGATCACTTTTCAAATGAAATTTTTATAACAAAAAAATAACTAAGATTAGAGTAAAAACCGTGATTTCAACTATACCTTTGGTTTTTTTCTTGGTGACCTCCGTTTATGTTAATTTTTTAAATTAAATTATTTTCCATTCACAAAATCGGAATTTTCTTCTTACATCACGTGATAAACGGCTATTGATTTCAATCCCTCTGGTGTTATATATCAATAAAAATAATTACTATATTTGGAATTTGTTCTGCCATACAATTATTGATACAGAAAACAGCAGCTTCTTTTCAATAACATAAAATTAAAAATATTTTAAATATAACATTTTATTTAAAACAAGTTGTATTATTTATTTCATTATATAGTAACTTTATTTTTAGCGTTGACACAATCATATTATTTTGCAAAATAACAGCAGCAATAAAACTGAGATGTCATTTATCATGGATCAGAATTTCGACATTTCGGTTTACATTTCAGAATCCAAAAGCAAATTACAAAACAATTTAATTTTCAGTATCCCTAAACATAACAAAAAACAAATGCAAAGCAAACAGTTCTACATATTTCGGTAAATATTTTTTCGTAAGGTATTACGTTTCGATTCTATGAATATGATACTGTCATAATATATTTGAATTTACCATAGTGTATTTTTCTTGTTGCCAATGAATGACATCAATTCCTATTCTTATTAATTTTTTTCTTTTGCATATTTTACGCCCCTTTCCAATCAGGGAGATTATTAAGGTGCGAGGCCAGTTCCAACTACGGGCTGTACCCACACCCGTGGAGGGGCCGGATGGTAAAGGACGTGGATCACCGGCCGGGCTCAGCACCCCGAAAAAACTTTTCAGGAGATACCAGACCCGGGACGCGAACCCGGATCCTCCTACTCTATTATTAGAGAACAAAATTGTGTAATAACATTATTAGCAAGGATAAATCTAAATATACTGTATATAAAAATATTATCTATGAAAGCCTGTTTTTCAACAAACTTTCATAGATATTTTTATATATTCAAGTGAACTATGAAGTTTAACTGAACTACGTAGTTCTGTTTTTCAGTTACTTTTAAAAATCAAAACAATTAATTAAAATATTTGGACTTTACATTTATTAAAATATTCACAGATTCTGAAGAGCTGACCTATATAAGAAGTGTATTTTCTAATTATTGTAGTGTCGAAAGTGAACGATATTTAATTAAAACAATATCTTAAGAATTAGTACAGCGGAATGCAAATATTAAACTACAGCACGTAGTATGCGCATTGAAGTTTGATCTTAGCTGATAACGTTACAAGATAACTGATCGGTTAGCATGCAGTGCAACTATCACAAATCCTTTGCTTATTATTTATAAAAAATTGCTATAAAATGGGTTATCATTAGTGATAACCTTTATTTAAAATTTTTCTTTATTTTTTCTATCTTAATGATATTAATTGCTATTCTAAAATATAAATGCTATTATTTTTAAATTAATTAAACATACTTCATACGCATAGACTACTTGATTAGATATTTGCAAAACTTAAAGGAAATTTTAGAAGTGTTTCACGCCTTCTATACATTTATTTATTATAGGAATTAGTTACAGTTATGCATTTCTTATAACCATAAAATTTTAATTAATAAAACATTAAGTTACATTTATTCAGCGTTATTGCTGCTTTCTAATAAAAAATCACGAAAATACTATTATTTATGCCAACTATTTCAATTTTTAAAAACAGTACAATACGCCTTTGTTTAATGTTACTACTGTGTATTAATTCTCTATAATAGGTTCTTATATCCTGTATTTTTTTTTGCTAACTGATGACGCCACTTTCCATTCAGAGAGAATACTAAGTGACGGGGGGAAACAAGCCCTTCCACAGGCTACCCACCCCTGCGGAAGGGTCAGCCGGATTGTGGAGGACGGGGATCGACGGGCCGGGCCCGGACCCCATGATAAATGTTTTCAAGGGGTGGGACCCGAGATTCGAAGCCGGGTCCTCCAGTGTAGAAAGCCGAAGCGTTTCCACGCGGCCAATCCGGCCTCGTCCTGTATTTCACACTATGACCCTGTGACAATTCGCTGTCGTTCTTTCACAGGGTAAACAAACGGCAGCGACTTGCTGCAGCGTAGTCTTTCATTCTGAAGATCGGATTCAATATCAGGAGTTAATGGGGAGTCCGGCCTGGTTATAGAGCTCATCCTCTGTTTGACGATTGACCCCCACCAATAATGTAGTCCATAGTGAGTACTGGATTGCTCGCTGCTTATTTACCACAAGTTGAAAATCGGCGAAAACAACAGGGAAAAAATAAATTTTATTCAATTTTGGTTAATCAGATGCAGAAAAGACCCTTTGTTGTGGAAGATCCAACTGGAGCAAAACATTGCTACAGTTCATCACCGTTTTTTATAGAAAGAAAGCATCCACACACATTGCATTTTATCCACAATTCATTTTCAAATGTATTTCTGCTCCGACTGTTTAAAACAAAACAGATTTTATATTTTAAAAACAATAAAAAAGCAAATAAAGTAAAATTCTTCGGTTAACATATTGCAAATAATCTTAAAGTAGATTTTATAATAGATAATATGTAACAAAATTAGTAAAATATAATCAATGGATATAAAAAAAGGAAAAGTAGAATTGTCAAATTTTAAAAGAATGGCAAAGTCTTAAAATGGCGCATATCCAAAAATTTTTTTATTCAAAATATCTTTATAATAGTCGTATTTCTAATTTTATTTTTCAGATGAAAGAATAATTGAAATTTATAGGAAACAATTCAAATATAATTGATAAATAATAAAATATTCTAAATAAAATGATTTCTAAATCAAAAATGATATCTAAAAATAGCTATGATAATATTATATATATCGCATAATTTAAACTTGAGAATGAGAAAAATTATTCTTCCCGTATATTTTTATTATAAGAAAATGATTCCGTTATTATATTAATCTTGATTTCTCTAGCTCAACGAATAGCTGCGTGGTAAATCTGTGGCTGACCATCTTGGAGGATCCGACTTTAAATCCAGATCTCATAGCTCCTGTTTATCAGAACTGATCTGGGCCGGCTCGTTGGAGCTCATCTTTTAATTTTTCGATTGACTTCATTATTGTATGTTGGCAAACACTGCGATGGGCTCTACAAGTGGCCGCAACCAGATAATGTATATCCCATATGCGATATGGCGACTTAACTACACTAACTTAACAAAAGTTTTCTAGATTACTATGTAGATTAATTTTATTTCCTGAATAGGATCTTTATCATAATTATGATTAAAACTTAAGTTTAAATAAGTTCTGAGTGATTATCATTAAATTAGGTTATGGGTCGGCTGGATTGGCTGCATGGAAACTTCCATTTCAGATTGTAGAGGACTCGGGTTCGAGTCTCGGGCCCCACTTCTTGAAAATGTTTATCATGGGGTCCGAGCCTGGTCCGTCAATCCCCTTCCTTCACAATCCGGCTGATTCTTCGGCAGGAGTGAGTAGCTTGTTAGTTAGTTTTGGTTAAGCCGCCATATCGCACGAGGGATATTATATATCTGGCTCCACTTATAGAACCCATCACAGGCTGGCCAACATCCATGATGGAGTCAACCGGATGGGATTCAATAGTGCGGGCCTGGACCCCTCCTGAAACACCGAAAGTATGGGATCTGGATTTGAACGCGGATCCTCCTGAGTGATAAGCAACAACTTTATCACGCGGCCGACGTGGGTAGCTTGTGGAAAGGCTTGTTTTGCCTCCTCAGTTATGTTTAATATAATGGAAAATGGCGTCATCTGTTGACAAAAAAACTAAATTATGGTAGTTGTTTTTTATATACGAAAAAATTATAATTCAATGATTTATACTTACGATTTTGTTCGAATTCAAAATATATTTGATAAAGTATAATATATATATATATATTCTTTACTAAATTTTTACTTTATTCTTTCAGTGAAGTAGGAGGAAAGTTACCTGAGAGTGGCATTTTCGGAATTGTCCTCTGCTTCGGAGCCGTATTAGGTAAATTATTCTTATATCAAATGTATTTAAATTCGTATTTAATTTTTTTATATTTAAAAATTGTATACTCATGAAATTACATTATAGGCCTCTTTTTGTTTAGCCTTTTTTTATACATCATTAATATCGCAACGAAATATAGTGAAAAAAATATGACTGAACTTAATCTATAAAGCTGTCACATTTTATGAACACAAATTGTTTTAATATTGCCTTATAGCAAAAATTGATATAGTGGTGCTTCACAATTCGAAGTCCTACAATTCATCAGTCTCACAATTCAACAGTTGGGTTTTGCTGGATAGTGTATCGCGTGCACAGAATTGTGTGATGTCATTTGTTATTTGTCAATTCTTGTTGGGCTACTTTGGTATTTGCTATGTTGTTGGTTTTAATTTTCAATTCTGCATTTTTCAGAAAATAAAAAATTTATTATTTTCTTGAGTGAAATTTAGGGATAAGCTCAAAGAGAAGTGACCAGAGAAATAATTCAGGAAAAAAGAAAACTTGATTGAGTATAGATAATGTGCAGATGTAGCTCAAAAGTATGGCATTCCTAGGACAATTTGGCAATGTTTTTCAACAGAAGAGAGATTATGGGTGCTAGGGTGTCTGCTGGAGCAATGAAGATTTTTGACATCTTTAATCAATGACGAGATGGAAAAGTTGCTTCTCACCTGAATTAGATAAAGATAGATGAAGAGAGATCCAATAACTCAGGCAATAATCTATGAGAAGGCTAGGTTAATTTTCAAAGAATTGCAGAAGAAAACTCCAGGATTTTCCTCAGATCAAACTGAAGAATGTAAAGCAAGTCGAGCCTGGTTCATAGATTCAAACATATAACAGAATAAAGAAGACTTTATTCCAACATCCAAGGACTAATATGTTGAGTGTATTATGTATAGTAAAGTAAATAATATATTGTATCGTTCTCACTCACTAGTTAGGGGAGTGGGAGGGGGTCTGACAACGAATTAATCTATTTTCTATAGTCTTATATGGGAAATATTGTCCCACAGTTCGACAGTTTCTCAATTCGACATTAGTTCAGCGACGGATTAGTGTCGAATTGCAAGGCACTACTGTACTTCAAAATAGTATCAGAATTGATCAAACCAAAAGATAACTTTTAGATTTTATAAAATATGATGTTGCTTTTTAAATCAAAGATAGTACAGTAAATGTATCTTAATTAGATATGGATATTTTTTAAACTAAGTTGAAAAATCCAACAATGCTTATGGTTAGATAAATTTTGAATGATTAGAAAAATTTTCATATCTATATGTTAAGTTCATAAATGAAATAAGAAAGTTTTTATTTGCATTTTACAGGCATATATAATAAAAAATAGAATTATACAACCACAGAATTCAGAGAGACAGTCAATTTTCATTATTTGCATATTCGATTATTCACAAAAATTTATTTGTAACCATAGAATCGATTTCCGTGGCACTTTTGCACTTATTTGCAGACTCCTGGTGAGCTGCGAAAACCTGTTACAAATGAAAACCCTTTCTTTAATAAAGGAAGTTGTTTGTTATCAAACATAGTCTCTGTGCTGGAAAAGTCTCATTACCTATCTTTGCTCACTCCACAGATCACAGGTAGGCCAAAAGCCTATTCATATCGTCCACAAGTCCCACAGAAAAGTTCGACCTTATGCTCGAATACAGCCTCAAATTTAGGTGCCTAACTTCCTGCACATTTGCTCTTTATGACAAGATTTTAAAAGTTTTGAGGCAAAAAGCGACACAGTTCAGAAAGAATGTGGCAGCTGCCACATCAATTACCCATCAAAAATAAGATTTTATTTACTACATAGTGTTTTAAAAAATTACGGTAAATAAAAATTACTATAATTATAATAACTCTATATCAGTGGTTCCCAACCTTTTTCTGGCCATGCCCCACCTACGCATCTCTAAAATCCTGATGCCCCCGTGACATATAATTTTTATTATTCCGAAAGTGAACTCCTATTCACGTAGAGGAAGCCTAAAAGGCCAATAACTTGGTCTACATAAGCTTCGAAAGAACATGGCATCCATGAAAGAGAAAAATAAAAGAACAAAAGGACAGTTGAAGTACTGAGGATGAAATCACTAAGAAATTAAAAAAAAAAAATAATGATATGAAGTGATTTGAAAAAACAGCAAATAAAGTTTCAAAACCACTGTGTACATTCTGAATAAGCTTCCAACAGCAATAAACTTGTTTTTTAAAAATGTTTGTTTGTTGTGTTTTTTAAAAATGTATATATCACAATATATATTTATATACTGTATATGAGGTCCTTAGAACAGCCATTCTCAACCTGCGGCCCATGGGCTGAATGTAGCTCGTCAAGCTTTTACGTGTGGCCCGGAACGCAGTCATGAAATTTTATGAAAATGCAGAATTCTTCTCAGACATGCAAAAAATAAAAATTCTGATATTAAAAAAATTTTTTTAATATCAGAATTTCCTAATTTGTTAGGTCCTTCCTGGTGCACTCATAAAATTTTACAGGTCATAGGTCAGTTTGTAAAACCCTGACCTATGGCATTCACGAATTGAGAAGTCGAGTTTTTTGTAGGCGAGTTTTTTTCAGAAGTCAAACTTTTTTCATGTGACACCAAACGGTTGCCGACTGCTGATATAGCATGTTGCGGCCTGCTGTAGCAAACAAATGTATGTAGCCCGGAGAAAAAAAAAGGTTGAGAACCACTGCCTTAGAACCATAAGAAATGCAAAAAATTCACTGTTAACTCATTCTTGAATTGCCCCGTGTGGGGCGTGCACTCCACTGCTTTTTATAGTATTGTACACTGCATATACTGTAATTATTTGTAAGTACTATAATACACATTAAATAAGGTGCCTCTAAACAAAAAAACACACAAAACAAGAATGAAAATGTTGAGAAGAAAGGTTTGCAGGAACCTAACTCTATATTTCCCATAGGCACAATGGTTCAGTATTTGAACCATTGTGCCTATGGGAAATATACAGAACGTACTTCCATGAATAATGAGAATAGACTGTATAGTGTATTCAGTTTAATAAATAATAAAATGCTTTCATGTATAACACATTCTCATTAACATATTCCAATTCTTATTTGAAAATTAAAATGGACTATATTACCAAGAAAGGGATATTTCAAAAATTCTTTAGATTAATTAAATTAAATATTTGAATATATTAATTTGCTCTGTTTTTTATAAATAATTTAATGATATGTATATATATTCCTTTGTAGTTGCAAAATCTTTATTTCATTTATGCACAATTTTATTTAATGGGCCTTAACAAGTGTGGCCATAAATATAGGAACTATTTAGCAGATCATTAGGTAGATTACTAAATGATCTGCTAAATAATTTTTTTTACTATATTCATCAGTATTTGATCAATAAATAAATGCCAATGTACAGATATTTGACTCAAGTAACTGAAATGCCTAGTAGTTATATATATAGTATCAAGAGAGTCCTGATATTCCATTTAATCTTGGATCTTGAAACAACTTACCCAGATCTGTGTATTACTACTATTCTATAATACAGGTATTCTCAGTTTAGGAGTTCCTGGTTTAAAAGTTTTTCAAATATAAACATTATAATTTATTTATTGCAATTAAACATTTGTAAAAAGACATTCAAATCCACTTACAAAACTAAAATGTGTTGTATTGTATAATTATGTATCAGAAACTCCATCATCTGCTTTAAAATTGGAAAATTCAAAACGGCAGCTAAGAAGCGGAAATATCGCATCCTTTGGTTTTATTAGCATGTTATGCAAATAACTTCTAGATTGTGTTTAAGATAATAGTTCATTGCATTGAAGCTCATCTATTTATCAATAATAATGAAGAATAAAAAATTCTTTAACATTAATATGACATAAATAATTTATTATTATAAATTGCTTGATTTTAAAGACTATATTTTCATTTTTTAGATAGATAATTCATTGTATATTTACACTGGACTCGATTTTAGGAACTCACACAGACCCCAAAAAAAATTTGTAAAAACATGTAGTTCGTAAAAACGCAAGTCCACTATATACTATTGATTTTAGTGACCTTTATTTAATTTTATTAATAATCAAATTACATTGCTGAGAATGGAATTCCTGATATTAACATTATGTCTATGGGAAATTGATTCATGAATTTGCTCTAGTGATGAGTTAGCTTGTAAAGGCAGGAATTATCTGTATATAGATATTATTATAGTGCTGACAATTTAAGATTGATTATTGATAATTATGATTATTTGAAAATTGTGATTTTTTAACATGTAATTATAATAAATACTGATTGGCACATTTGGCAAAAAGTTGCATAGTACCTTACAATATTGGTATTCCATCATATTAAATCCTTTACATATTTTTTATGTATATTTTTTTTTTTATTAGAATGGCATGAAGAAGAATGTCTTTTGCCAAATCCCTTTTATGAAGAACCTATTCTTGATTGTTGGCCTTGTGAAGATATAAGGACGTTGGTGGATCTGACAGGGTTGAGAAACTACACTGCAGCATATTGTTCAAATGAAAAACCATTTGTTGTAAAAGTAAGAATTCAACTGAATTGAATTAAAATTTTAAGATTCAGTATTTATGGATTAATATATATTTATATTTTTCATTTTACTTTAAACATTTTTGTTTGGTTAAATTTATCATTAATTTTGATATTTAAACTGGTGCATACACGTTAATTCATAAATATGACACTTTAATTCTGGAAAGAATTGATCATCTACTTTTTGAATATGTAATTTATTTTCAAATGATTAAAAATACAAGTTGAAATAATACCATATAAATCTATTAAATTGTTATAATAGGAAAATCTCAAAAGTTTGATTGTTGTTCATTTTTTTTTAAACAGATGAGTCTGCAGGGTTAATTAATATTATCTCAAATTCAATGGCCACCATGGTGAATTTATGAAATTTAATCAAATAATTCAAAAATTGATATGATCTTGAAACTGGTTCTTTAAATAGATAAATTGTCATTAAAGGGTAAACTGATTTGAAACAAGAAAAAATTTTTTATCAGAATAGGAGATAAGATCTTTATTTTAAAATGTACAGTCAGTATCCAGATATGCATTATGGATACACTTATTTTGATCCCTCTTTAGTATGTTATGGTACAATGCTTAAATAAAATATTGAAACAGATTGAGTTGAACTAATGGAATTCTTCAAAAAAATTTGAGTTAAATCTTTTTGGTCTTAAGTTTACAAAATTTTTTCCAGATATTATTTAAATGGTGCTAATATGGGATGGCAAGTTCATGTCTTTTACTGTGTTTATGTATCTGCAAGAACTGTTAATTTATCATGTGACAAAAATGTGTTAGTGCAAATTTGTATGTAATTTTATTATGTTTAGATACATTTTGGACATAATAAAATTTTGATTTTGATTGTCATTTTGATTTAAATAAAATTACATACAAATTTGCACTATGTTTAGATACATTTTGGACATAATAAAATTTTGATTTTGATTGTCATTTTGATTTATTACATCAATGTTCAGCTACTATCAATCTAAGAATTATGGATTCCATCAACAAATTCAGATGAATTATATTCATCTACAATCCTGATTTTGTATATCAAATTACTACTTTTTTGATAAATTGAAAAACAATCTTCAAAGCACTAAGTTTGATTACAACAAATTCTGTATGGCTATAATGAAATAAGTGAGGAATATACATACTATGTTTTACCATGGAGATGGGTAAAAAGCAGTGACCAATGTAGAAAATAAAATTTTGTTCCTAAAAATTATATTTGTAAAATATAACAATGACATGGAATAAATAGCAATTTCTTTTATAAATTATAGAATGCAGGTAGTATTCAACTTACTATGCCAATATGTTTGATCAATGCAATTCATATGCATACGAATTCATGTGTAATGATCTAATGTAGTAAAATTATCCTTTTTGTGCCTATAGTTTTGTGTTCTTAAAAGTTTATGTTGATAATGTATAGTGTCCTAAATAAAATTGATATTGGAAAATTCATAAGTTTAGCACATTTCTAACTGCTCCAATTTGATTTCAGGGTTCAAGCAAACCCCATTATAAATTGAGGACTACCTGTATTATAATCTATAAGTGTCATTCCAAAATTAGAGAAGAAAAATAACATAATAAATTAATGTATAAAACTCAAAGCTTGATATATCTGTATAACAGATCTAAACTTTCTTAATCAATACCAGGATATCTGGCATCTCAGAAATTTTATATTCACATGTATTTTTACTTTCATTTTCAATTATTAATAATTATATAATTAATTAGTTTTAAAAAGTTAAATAGTTTATTTTTATTTTTTTTAATTTGATAAGAAAGGATGTTATGGATTTTAATATAACCTTGGATCTTCTTCGAGAAACTTATCAAAATTATTGGGAAGAATTAGAAAAAGGTACAGCAATGTATATTTCAAATGATGCATATGTGGATAAACTTCAAAAATTATGGAGAAGTGATACTTCTGCATTAAAAAATCCAAATCTACACATTTTATGGTAAGTATATATTTCTGGTTAGATTATAGAATAGCAGTTGCATCAAACTTTGATAAAAGAATTTAAAATTTTATAGGAAAATTAACAGAGTTTTAGCTGCCCAAGTAATAAGAAAGATATTCAAAAGACCTTATTTTGTTCCAAATAATAGTGAAGTTGCATTACAAAAATTTTTGTGCATAGATGGTCCTGAATCTCCACAGTATAGCTTGGTAAATAATTTTTCCAATAAATATTTCATAAAAAAGCAAATATTTCTTAAAAGTGATTTTATATAGCCTATTACAGATTTTGCTGATGTTTGGGTAATGCAAGGACAAGGATCTCGTATTTTAGTATTGGACCCATCTCCACCTTGCAATCAGAATTGTTCTTCAGTATCAATACTTTTAAATTCAGGAAATATTTGTAAGTAAAAGTTATGTATGAATCAAGTTTGTAACTTGAGAAGCATCTGTAGATATAAAAATATTATTATGATTAAAATTATAGATACACAGACTTATAAAATCTGTGTATCTAACTTATAAACATTTTTAAGTACTTTTGATTCTATTAATATAGTTTATCATCTTAGGTATTTCATAATCAATTACAGTTTTAATGATATATTGGTGTATTACAATTAATCATTTTATGATTTATATAATTAAAAAAAGAAAGATTAAATACAGTCGATTCTCGTTATATGCGATAGTTACGTTCTGTAAATTCTTCGCGAATACTGAATTAGCAAATATTGAACCATTATGTCTGTGGGAAATATAGAGTTAGGAAGAAAGGTTTGTAGGAACCTAACATTTTCATCCTTGCTTTATGTGTGCTTTTTTGCTTAAAGACACCTTATTTAATGTGTTTACAGTACTTACAAATAATTACAGTAATCTTAAATTTCTTAAAACACTAGCTATGTAGTAAATAAAATCTTATTTTTTGATGAGTAGTTGTTTGATAGGCAGCTGACACATTGTCTTTCTGAACTGTGTTTGAAAACTGCGTCAGCTTTGTCTGCATCACTTTTTGCTTCAGATCTAAAATCTCAGAGTAAGGAGCAATGCGCAGGAAGTAAATTTCAGATTGCATTCAAGCATAGGGTCACATTCTTCTGGGGGACCTGCGGATGATATGAACAGACTTTTGGCCTACCTGCAGTCTGTGGAGTGAGCAAGAATAAGTAATGAAACTTTTCCTATAGAATGACACAGAAACTACATTTGTTAAGAAACAATTTCCTTTATTAGAGAGAGAGCGTTTACATTGGAAATAATATTTTCGCCACTCAGTGGGAGTCCGTGAATAAGTGCGAAAGCTTCGCAAAAATCAATTTTGTGGTTACAAATAAATTTTTGCAAATAGCTGAATGCACGAATACAGAATCCGTGAATAACGGGAATCAACTGTATTTAAAAATTTTTATATATATATAATTAATTTTATTTTTTATTTGTAGTATATTATAATTGGCAGTTTTGGAGACCTCGATCTTTACCATCAAGATTATCAGAAGAATTGAGCATTACTTTTATCGGATCATTTTATTAAAGAAAATTTTTACAGTTATTAGGAGAAAACTATATTGAACATTCAAAATATAGTTTTTTATTTATATTTTTATATAGAACAATTATAAAATATTATGTAAGATTATATTAAAACTGATTATGATAATTTAAAGATTTGCATGTAAATTACATCACTACAATAGTGGAAAAATTATTGCATCACTTTATAAGTTTATCAGAATTTAGAAATATAAATTATTGCATCAGAATCATAAACTTGGTAAACACTAGGAACATATTTTTGTTTTTTTTATTGCAAAATGTTTAATTAGCTTATTTGGGTCCACTTTTTAAATTGTTACAATATTGCTTGGAGCAACAGGTCATTCAATTCATAATCCACTAATGCATATCCAGTTGTGATGTATTAAGTGATGCATTAAATACAGTGCATTCTGCTTAATCAGACCATATCGGAACAAATGAAATTTGTACCCATTAAGCAATTGGTCCCATTATCCGAAGTTAAAAATATCCAAGTTCACAGAACTTTTGGTACCAATAGTTGTATTTTTTGTGACAAAAATTTTATAACACCCTGAAAAAATAATCACAGTACTAAATAAATAAAAGTAAATGTATATTTGTAAATTGAGTAACATCATTGATTTCCAGTTGTCAGCACTTTCAAAATCTGCACTACCCTTCTCATCATGTCCTTTTTTTATACTTAATTTCATTTCGAGCTTTCCACCTTGACAGCCAATTATCTGTTGCTTGGAAATCATTTTGGCCTAGCTTTTTAGAAAAATCCTCCGCTTTTTAGCATTGGTCCACTGATACATACATCTCATTTGCTTACAGTAAAAAAACCATTGTTTTAGTGCATCTTCTATATTGGAATCATTTCCTTCTCGTTTTTTCTTCCTGACATTTACAGGATGCCCAAGCTTATCGTAGTTCATCTTCTTGCTTTATTAAATGTGCAGTTGTTGTTTTTGCTACTCCAAGTGTTTGAAAGTTGCTGTTCATTGCGGTTAGGTTGATTTTTGATCTTGTCTAGCAAAGCAATCTTCTCAACAGTGTTAGATCTTTTCTTTTTAACATATTGTTTATCAACAATAAAAAAGCAAAATTAAAAACAAAACAGTTTGAAAAAAGCACATAATAATGTTTAGCTAATACAATCACTATTAATAAACTAAAAAATAGAACTCAACTGCTATAATTAACACTTCTTTTGTTGATATCATGACCTATAAACACAATGACGTCAATTATTTGGTAATGTGGATAGAAATGCAACACTTTCAAACCATACTGCTCCATCTCCCTATATTTTGAACAAGTCTGAACTGATTCTAAGCAGTGCACTGGTCCTCATAAATGGAGTAAATTAATTTATCACATTGAGTCAGGTTTTGCAAATTTGGTCCTAATAAGCAGCTGGTCCCATTAATCAGTGATCTGATTAAGCAGAATTCACTATTTTTATGTTGTTTGCATTATTCACTATTGTTGATCATCCATGGAATTACAATGTTTCACATATAATGGCTGGATAGCTGAATATACTATTTATGAAATGGTTATGCAATAGCTTTTTCCACTACTGTATTTTATATCAGAACATGCTTATTTTTATTTATATTTTCTGTAGTTTTATCAAAAATAAAATTTAAAAAAAAAATACTTTTCATAAAAATTTCTCTTGTAAATTTCAAAGATAATTTTATTAAATACAAATGATTTTTCCATAAAATTATTATAGAAATAACAAGATTATCCAATAAAACTGGAATTAAAAATTTTTTTATATATTGTGACTTTTGCCAAAAATATTATATTTTAGTTTAATTGAAAATAATCAGATTAAGACAATTATATATAAATATCACCCAATAATTTATTATTTACAGTTTATTTCCTGGTAGTTAGCATGATTTTATGTAATTTTATAAATAATTATATTTATTACTGAAAACGTTTTTGACCTTATTTGTAGGTCAACATCTGTATAGATTTTATTTTAGAAAGTAATGAGAAATTATAAAATAAAAAATGCAGGGATGATTGGTTCATTTTATTTGTTTTTAAGAATAAAAAATATATACAGGAAGTCTCCAATTTACAATAGTGATTATTTATGAATAAAATCTGTACTTAAGATGAATCCATCAATGATTTTTCAATAATGGCAGTCTTTTTCTTTTTTCTTTTGTATGGTAAGCTTGCCCCTTTCCACTCAAATAGAGTACTAAGGGAGCCGTTCTGAGCCAAAATTAAATGCAAAATGTAGTAAAAGCAAAGAACTGTTCCAACTTAATCTATGTGATAACATGTGTGAGAGTAACTCTGTATAGAGGAGTATTAATAACCTATTTTAAGTTAGATAGAAACTTAGAACCATGTTAGTAGAATATCTAGAAAGTATGTTAAGAGGAAACTTATTTTAAGTTAGTAAAAGACTTATAACTATGTTAATACCTAAAACTAATAATTTTTTTTTTTTTCTTTTTTTTTCTTTTTTTTTCTCTCAATCGAAATAGTTTAAAAGTCATCCAAATTTTTTATTTATTTATTTAATTTTTAATAAATAAAATGTTAGTGTGTTAGTAACTTAGGACTAGACTTCGGATCCTTCTACGTGGCACGCCGACAGCGTTACCACTCGCCCATCCGGCCTTATATATATATATTTTTTGTTAATAGATGCTGTTTTTTATAAATCAACTGCTGTGAATATCGTTGCTGTTTCTTAATTGGAAAAATGTCAAAAACGACATTAGATGTTCACGAAAAGATTTTAATTTGTGAATATAAAATTAAAAATCCTTCTGCTACTCAGCAATTTATTTCTGATCACCTTTAATTAAATGAAACAATGTCATTCTAGTCTATACATGTTTTCTCACATGTTACCATTAACCCTCCATAAACCGCCACCCTCCTTTACCACCAGAGAGGACCTTTGAACCAATGGTGGTGGCTTAAAGAGGTTTGACTGTATTAAATTTTCAATGATTATTTTTGAATTAAAGCTATGGTGCCACCATCTGTTGAATTAATAATTAATTAAATAAAATTAGAATTTAAAACTAAGGTGGCGCCATCTAGTAATTAATGATTAAATTATAATTTTTAATTAATTGTATCGGAACACCAGGTATTCCTTATTCATTCTGTTTAAACCAAATTTTAATAAATCACTTGGTTCTTAGTGTTTTGCAAGGGCAGGAAAAGAATTTAAAACATTTTTTTAAAAAACTTTTTAATTTATTACAAATTCAAAAAAAACCTTTAAAAACAACTTAAATTACTATACATAAATTAATAAATAATTTTTTCTACTGTCAATTCACTGCTTTTTAAGATGCATTTCGACCTATAATTGGTCCTCTTCAGTTATGTGCAGGAATTACAAAAACCATTTCAATTCGATAAAAATATTTTAAAAAAAACACTTTGATACTGCCATTCCTAAAAATATAAGTCATTTTATAAGAACACATTACTTATATGACAAATTACTACAATTATTAAGAAAGAGGAGTATACTTTACATTTAATAAATTATGAACACCAACAAACATAGACAATAGAAAAGAATATTTAGTATATATAATATAGTGAATATTCACTATATTATTGATTTTAAAGAAAATCAATAATATAGTGAATTTTTTTCTGGTTTAGGAAATAGTTAATCATAGCCTTTAAAAATAATTACGAAAATCAGTGCATGCTGAATAATAACATTGCTATTTGGTAATTTATTATTTTTATGAATTTATATGCAGGATTATGGTTTTTTTTTAAAAATTAAGAAATTTTGATGTATTTATAGGAAAATTAAATTTTTTGAAGATTTATTGAACATAATTTATAAGTTTAAGTTGGTGTTAATAATTTATTAAATGTGAAGTATACTCCTCTTTCTTAATAATTGTATTAATTTGTCATAAAAGCAATGTGTTTTTATAAAATGACTTATATTTTTAGGAATGGCAGTATCAAAGTGTTTTTTAAAATATTTTTATCAAATTGAAATGGTTTTTGTAATTCCTGCACATTACTGAAGAGGACCAATTATTGGTCGAAATGCATCTGCAGTGAATTGATTGTAGAAAAAATTATTTATTAATTTATGTATAGTAATTTAAGTTGTTTTTAAAGGATTTTTTTGAATTTGTAATAAATTAAAAAGTTTTTTAGAAAAATGTTTTAAATTCTTTTCCTGCACTTGCAAAACACTGAGAACCAAGTGATATTTATTAAAATTTGGTTTAAACAGAACGAATAAGGAATACCTGGTGTTCCAATACAATTAATTGTAAAGATCACTTATATCTATTATTATATTATAATTTTTAAATTAATTTTCCCGAAATAAAATTTTGCCACCGCACCGGGCTTGAACCGGGATCTTTGGGATAGCACCCCAATGCCTTAACTAATTAGACCACGGTGACTTATAGCAGAATTCCATTTCGGGAAGCTTATATTTTAAAACGGAGACTTACTTATCGGACGAGGCCAAAACTGGCACTCCCAGGTGGGCTATCTATGTAGCCACGGGCCCTCTTGGCAAATCTGGAAGATAATACGTTCTAACCAATACTAAACGGGATTAACCATTACAAATTACGTAAATCAAACAGTCAAACTTCCCTGGTGGACAAAGTCTATATTAAATTTTTAATGATTATTTTTGAATTAAAGCTAGCAATTCTCATATCGTTCAAATATCGTATAAATTTCTGCATCTTTTGTCCCTTAAAGACAATTTCTTACATGTATATTCAGAAAATTATCATATTTTGCATAAAAGCTATCTTTAGAGAAGCATATTTATTTGAGGTAAATAATTTATGAAAATTGGGACTATCTCGATAATTTTAAACTAAATAAATGAAATCAAATAACTTTTCATTGATAAAAAAAAAATATTTATGGCTTTTAAATTTTGCAAAAATATTTTTAATACAAATGTTAAATAAACAAGTCCTAGTTTGGTTTATCAAATAAAAAACAACAAGCTTACTTTTGAATCAAAATAATTATTTTGATTCAAAGTAAACTCGTTTTTTATTTTAACCTTAAAATATTATTTTCAGCATACACAAACAACATAACCATAAATGTTATGTTTATGTATGCTGAAAATTCAATTAAAATATAAATCTGAGAAAAAATTTATAAATTATTTTTATAAAAATATAAGGCAAAAGTTAGATATTATTATTTGCAATATCTTGATATATATTATAGAAAATTATAGATATACAAGATATTCCTAAAAGGTCTGGCCAAATTTAAATCACATGCTACTCATCAAAATAAAGAAGAAAGTCCATATAAATTTGCGTCCAGAAATTTTATTTTATTTTTTTCAAGAAAACACAAGGTATAAAAGCATACAATTTACGTAAATCAAACAGCCAAACTTCCCTGTTGGACAAAGTCTATATTAAATTTTCAACGATTATTTTTGAATTAAAGCTATGGTGCTACCATCTGTTGAATTAATAATTAATTAAATAAATTTAGAAGTTAGAACTAAGGTGCCACCATCTAATAATTAATGATTAAACTATAATTTTTAAATTAATTTTACCGAAATAAAATTTTGCCACCATACTGGGCTCAAATCGGGATCTTTGAGATAGTGCCCCAATGCCTTATCTCAAAGATCCCGATTTGAGCCCAGTATGGTGGCAAAATTTTATTTCGGTAAAATTAGAGGTTTGACTGTATTTATCAATACAGTAAAACCCCATTTAACGCAGAGGATACATTCCCAAAAACCAAGCGCTTAATGAAACATCGTTAAATAAGGTCATCTTACTATGTAAATAATGGAGATAGGTGAAACAGGACAAAAATAGGTAATACAGGAATAAAAAAATATTTGTACCATTTTTTATTTTATTTTGTAACATGTATTATTGCTATTGTATTACATTAATTATAGATATTAGTATTGCTAATATCGATTTGTATTCATAAATCATTCATTTAAAATCAAAAATATTCGAGTAAATAATTTATTTGTGATGAGGAAGGTTCCCTCATTTTATACTTTTTATTTTTCATTAAGTAGTCATCTAATGTTGTTTGTTTTTCCTCTTTCATTCAGCAAGCAATTGTCGATAGCAAGACATCATATCTATGACACTTTGTCTTGCCTTTGAAATTCTATCAAAATTTGGATCATTTTGTATAAACTGATCCATAATTTCCGTAATAGTGGTTAAACTTGTTTTGAGCAAAATGGTAGCATTCAGATTGAAACTAAAATGGGATAATTGCTATTTTTATTACTGTAAAATAACGTCAATGTCTGATTATAAATATGAACTATGAGTGCAGCAGACTTTTGTATGTTCACTGCACTAATATCAAATGCACTGCGAGATGGCATAGGAATATCAATGCAACAAATTCGTGCGATTTCGGATTTATGTGAGTACAATGGTTTGAAAAACCGTACTAAAATGAATCAATAAAAAATGTAGAATTTGAAAAACCACATTATATTAAAACAGCATTAAAAAGAGCATCATTAAGCAGGATCTTACTATATAAACAGTCCTTAGGTGTCAAAATTAAATCAATATTTTAACAGTAGCAAATTGTCAAAATATGTGCTGATAATGATAGATTTTTATTTAAATTATAGTCTATAATGTTGTTTAAATTTACACTGTTATTTTGGAGACTACATGCTAGGGTTGCCACACATCCTACTTTTGGTTAGACAGTTCCGCAATCTGTAGAATATGTCATATGTCCTACATTAATACACAATTAATGCTTAAATGTCCTATTTTTAAATATTGAATCATGATATGTAATTGATATTTTTTACTTTTGAAAAACCAATAAAAATATTAGAAAGAAAAGCAATAATTCACTTATCAATTTATATCATGATATTATTTTTTATTTTTGAAAAACCAATAAAAATATTAGAAAGAAAAGCAATAATTCACTTATCAATTTATATAATATATTTAATAAATTTAAACAGCAACTTATTTCTAGAATTGAATTGAAAAATTTTTTGGTTTGTGAAATGATGAAAAAGATGAAACAGTGATTATGAGAAGCAGAAAATTGAAAAGAAATTCAAAAAATTTTTCAAATTATCTATATCATATTGGAAGAGTTTAATTTTAATAAGGAATCTTTGATATAAAATAAACAAAAGATCAATTAAATTATCATGTTTTGTTTATTTTTCAGAAATAGCAGATATTCCTACTTTATATTTTATACTGGCAGATGTTATCCAGTATTGCCTAGGAATTTCTGATACATCATTTGTAGGAAAATAATAATTTCTGGTTTGTGAGATTTTCTTATAGTTGCAAATGATATTCTACTTGTAAGCAAAGCTGGAAAATCGAAACCTTTGAGTGTAATGATGATGTCATATATTGGAACTTTTGCAACTTCACATACAAATATTTTTGATATTTTGTGATATCATCCATTGTACATCATAATGATATCAAGCACTGGTGATGTTCTGGGACATCATCTGTTGGTACATTGTACATCAGAGCATTTGTGATTCCACTCATTGCTACGAGGGTCGTTCAATAAGTCCTTAGAAAAAGATAGAAAAAGAAATTATTTTTGGTAGATTTTTTTTATTTTTCGACATAATCACCTTTTAGATCAATACACTTTTCCTAGTGTTTCTCCAACTTTTTTAAGCTGGCCAAAAAGTAGTGACATAATCACCTTTTTAGATCAATACACTTTTCCTAGTGTTTCTCCAACTTTTTTAAGCTGGCCAAAAAGTAGGATTTTGGGAGGTCCTCAAAATAGGCATCTGTTTGGGCAATGACCTCCTCATTGAACGTGAATCGTTTTCCACCAATCCATTTTTTCAAGTTTGGGAATAAAAAAAAGTCACTGGGGGCCAAATCTGGTGAATACGGTGGATGTTGTAATAATTCAAACTTTAATTCCATAATTTTTGCCATCGAAACTGCACAAGTGTGTACACGTGCATTGTCTTGATGGAAGAGAATTTTTTTCTTTGCCAAATGAGGACGTTTATTCTTAATTTCTTCGCTCAGCTGGTGCAATAACGATGCATAATACTTTCCATTTATCGTTTGTCCTTTTTCCAAGTAATCGACGTAGATGATTCCGCATGCATCCCAAAAAACTGTGGCCATCACCTTGTCTGCTGATTTCACCTTCTTCGCCTTCTTCGGAGCTGGATCGCCTTTAAAAACCCATTGTATCGACTGTTCCTTTGTTTCTGGAGTGTAGTAGTGTATCCATGTCTTGTCCATTGTTATATATCGACGCAGAAACTTGTCAGGATTACGACGAAAAAGTGCCAAACAAACCTCCGAATCGATCACACGATTGCGTTTATTCTCCACTGAGAGCAAACGCGGCACCCATCTTGCCGAGATTTTTTTCAAACCCAATTTTTCATGCAAAATTGAAAACACTGTACCTTGTGATATGCCTGAGGCCTCAACTATTTCACGAACTTTGATTTGTCGATCACTCAAAACCATATTGTGAATTTTGTCAATCATTTTGGAGGAAGTCACTTCCACTGGACATCTCGAACGTTTTTGATCATTTGTGGATGTATGGCCACGTTTAAACTCATTTATCCAATTATAAACAGTTGCAAATACAGGAGCAGATGTGCCATGAACTTCATCCAACTCGGTGATCTTTGATCTCTTTTGGTGTTAAACCTTTTAAATAGGACCTGAGATAATGCTGAGATTATCTCAGGTGTTCTCTTGTATCGCACACCTGAGATAATCTCAGCATTATGGTTTACCACCGCTAATACATTAATTTAGCCGCATGAAACTCATTTTTTTCCATTTTTCTAAATAAACAAAAGTTTGTTTATTTAGAAAAATGGAAATTAGAAATGAAATCATTTTTATAGTCAATTGACTATAAAAATGAAACCAAATGACAGATATAGCTGAAACTTTAACAACAGTCTAATAACAGATGGCGGTTACTAAAAGCAGACTTTTTCGATACTATGAGTGCCATCTCTTGGATTTTCTAAGGACTTATTGAACGACCCTCGTATATCACAATGATATCATACATTCTGACATTTTGTGATATCATCCATCATTATTTCATACATCAGAGCTGTTGTGATGTCATTGCTACATCACAATGATGTCATACACTTTTACGTTTTGTGAAGTTGTTGTTATGTCACAATTACATTACAAAATGATGCTATTACTACATCACAGTGACATTACATATTCTAATGTTTTGTGACATCATCAATTGCTACTTCATACAAAGGAACTGTTGTGATATCATTACTTTGTTACAATGACATCACACACTCCAATGTTTTTGTGGTGATGTCACAAAACAATGCCATTACTATGCCACACTGATGACACACATTTTGTTATTTTGTGATGTCATTCATTGCTACTTTATACATCGGAACTGTTGTGACATCATTGCTATGGCATATTGGTGTCACACTCCTGGGACATCATCTTTATTATGTCATATGGACAAATTTTTTCGATGTCAGTAATTGTTACATTATAATGATGCCACACACTGATGATGATTGTGACGTCATTCATTGTTATATCATAACATCATCATCTTTGTGAGACCATGACATCATCCCTACTTCATACTTTGCATCATCAACAATAGTTAGAAGACAGAACAACATTTATGCTTCACATATTTTTATGATAAATATCATTCAACGTATTGTATTAATCCATTTTAATAAATATAAAATGTTTTTTTAAATAAAAGTTGCATATATATGCCTATGTGAATATAAATACATTTAATTAATATTTTGTTATCAAGACAAGAATTCTTTTAATATGCATTAATAAAATTATAGTCGGACCTCCATTTATCAAACTTCTATATATCGAAATTCTTTGTATATCGAAAGTTTTTTGTTAGTCCTGTGAAATTTCCATTGAAATTTGTTTCTATATATCGAAAAAAAGTTCGTTTATTAAAATGTCTATATATTGTGTGTATTTTTGAGAAGTAGTAACGTTTTCTTTTTCTAAAATTTTTAATATTTTAAATTACGTTAAGAGTTAAAGTACTTTAAGTTAACGAATGTCCCTTAACGTACTTTAGGCTACAGTGATAAATAATGTGTTCCACAGTATCATCATCCCCACAATTACAGTTACATCGAGAATAAGAAAGAATTTTGAATCTATTCAAATAGAAATTTAATTTCCCATGCTGAGTTAAGAATGCTGTTAATCCACGATGAAAAACCCCGAGATGTATATTTAGCCGGCTATTAAGAGTTGGAAAAAATTTATGAGTAATTTCGCCTTTATTATCTGATCCCCATCTACTTGACCAGCTGGCTCTTGAATGCTCTCAGAGAAAGCCTTTAACATATGTAGCAGGAAGAGTATTGTAAGAGGTGTTTTTATTTAAATGGGCAGCGCGTGCCAATGTGTCAGCCAGCTCGTTCCCCAGACAGGTAGAGTGCCCCTTTACCCAACAAATACGTGTCCCGTAAAGGGTGACACAATTTTGAAATCGCTTGAATATGCTGAAAGCTAGTTTAGTTTTAACTTTTGGATATCGAATATAGTTCAAAACAACAGTTGAATCCGTACAAATAATCACGTCTTGTAAGTTTCCTGCTTCTATAAATTTCAAAGCCTCTAAGACTGCAAGTAATTCTGCCTGAACTATAGTACAGTTAGGATTAACTTTAAAATCTGAACACTGTAAAACCTCCCTACCTCGGATAACGCAAAAGGCCGACCCTACCCCGTCATATGATTTGGAACCGTCTGTATAAATGTAACACTTGTCGCTTTCTATGTAAGATATAATGTAATCGACATTATTGTAAGATGGATGAGGGAGTGATCGGAAGTCAGCCGGAACCTTCACCTTAAAATCTTTCCCATCAATTTCTAACCTACCAGATTTAAGCGTAAAGTACAACTGACATTTTTCCCTTAAGAGAAGATCAATCGGTATCTTCCCCAACAGCAGAATGGCTGAATTCCTAGATATGATCTTAATACAAATACGACGTTGAAATTTCAAAAGAAGTTCCCTTATTTTAACTTTATCCAGAGAACCCCCCCAGACTGGGCATGCATAAGCCAGCTGAGGTACGACCACTCCCTCATAAATAGATTCAATTATGTTCGAGTTTAGGCCCC